>CAUYRT010028771.1:0-43348 GCA_963574885.1 Lepilemur ruficaudatus
TCTGGGAGGCTGAGGCGGGCGGATTGCTCAAGGTCAGGAGTTCGAAACCAGCCTGAGCAAGAGCGAGACCCCGTCTCTACTAATAATAGAAAGAAATTAATTGGCCAACTAAATATATATAGAAAAAATTAGCTGGGCATGGTGGCACATGTCTGTAGTCCCAGCTACTCGGGAGGCTGAGGCAGAAGGATTGCTTGAGCCCAGGAGTTTGAGGTTGCTGTGAGCTAGGCTGATGCCACGGCACCCTAGCCCAGGCAACAGAGTGAGACTCTGTCTCCAAAAAAAATAAATAAATAAATAAATAAATAAATAAGAAGGAGGAGGAGGAGGAGGAGGAGAAAGGAGAAGAAGAAGAGTATGATCATCCTTGCATGTTAAGAAGAGAATAAGGGGCCTGGAGTGGTGGCTGATGCCTGTAATCCTAGCACTCTGGGAGGCCGAGGCAGAAGGATCGCTCAAGGTCAGGAGTTCGAAACCAGCCTGAGCAAGAGCGAGACTCCATCTTTACTAAAAATAGAAATTAATTGGACAACTAAAATATATATATAAAAAATTAGCCGGGCATGGTGGCGCATGCCTGTAGTCCCAGCTACTCGGGAGGCTGAGGCAGAAGGATCGCTCGAGCCCAGGAGTTGGAGGTTGCTGAGCTAGGCTGACACCATGGCACTCTACCCCAGGCAACAGAGTGAGACTCTGTCTCAAAAAAAAAAAAGAAGAGAATAAGGAATGGATGGGCAACCAGGGTGGCTGCGGGGGAGCAGGTTAGGAGGCTACAGCAATAATCCAATACGGGGGAATCGGATGTGGAAGGAGAGGTAGAGGACGGTGTCAAAGATGCCAAGACTGCTCGCTGGAGGCTGGAAGCAGTTGCTGAGTTTGGCAAGAGTGGAAAAGAAGCAAGTTTGTTGGTGATGACATGAGTTCATTGTAAACTTCTGACATCAAGGTGCATGTCAGACACCCAAATGGGGGTGTCAGGTGGGCAGTGGATACACAAGTCCAGAGCACAAAGAGAGGCCTGACAGGCAGATCGGAGCGTGGGGGTCATGGCGAGGACATGCTATTTAACGCTAGGGACCAGTGAACACAGGTGCAGGTGAGAAGGCTGAGCCTGGGGACGTCTGGCAGAGAAAGGCCAGAAAGAGAAGAAAGTGGAGAAGGAGCCTGAGAAAGAGGCCGAAGCCTGCAAGAACAGCAGGAGGGGACTCGTGGAAGCCGGGGGAACTGAGTGTTTTGATTAGGGAGGGGAGGTGGCCCCCATGTAAAGGCCAGTGAAGGCTTCCCCTGCCCACGGCCTAACCTGGCCCGGACTGCTGCAGAGGCAGGAAAAGGACGGGGACACCCTGAAGCCAGCAGTCAGCGACCTGGGCTGTAGACCTGGCTCCAACACTGCCCTCTGGAACTCAGTTCCTCATCTGTAAAATGGGACATGGCACCAACTACCGTGGCAGATACTGTTACTGCCTCTCCACAGCACGCCTCCTGACTCCCTAAGAGTACCCCAGTTTTATTGGGGCAACTGTGACACAGACTACCAATTGACCCAATATCCATTCTCCTTTCTTCCCAAGAAATGGAAGTTCTAACTGAGCACATGACTATCTAGCTAAAGACTACATTTCCCAGCTTCCCATGCGGTGAGGTGTGGTCATGTGACTGCAGTGGGTTGTTACAGGAGGAGAACTCTGAGCCTTGGGAACCTGAATCTTTTATAATGGGACCTGAGCAAACTTGCCCTTTGATCTGGAGGAAAACACTATCTTCCAAAGCTGTTCAGCACATAAACCTTGAAAAGACAGAACAAAAGGTAATCAGAATATATACAACTATTATATATCAACTTAAAAATACAAAGAAAAAAGGTAATTAGTGCCTCTGCTCACATGATATGTAGAAACATGAGAACATGAGAATTGTCTCCCAACATTGCACTAATATTGGATCATGAATGAATAATGGTGTAATTATGGCCACTAAAACATGACAAACTGTTGGCAACTTCTGGCAAAGCTTTTCTTCTTTCACTGTATGTTGTCATGTCTAGACAAAATGCTTGGTGACAGGCAGCCACCTTGTGACCATGAGAAAAAACATGGCCAACACTCCGGCAGTGGCAGAGATGAAGGTTGAAAACAATCTTGGTCCATGATGAAGCTGTTGAGCCGCTCAGTTAACCAGCACTGAAACTGCCTCGCTCTGGCCACCTTGTTACAAGAGAGCATGCATCTCCTCACTGTTGACGGCATTTGAGGCAGGGTGTTCAGGTACATGCAGCCTCCCTCCCTCCTGGGAGGCTATGGGGCAGGCAAAAGCCCAGGTGAGAAGCCGGTGCGCTTCCCCATGAGGGACAGAGCTGACACTCTCAGGGCGTATGGGGTGAAGCAGCTCATCCAAAACCAGGGGTAATAGTCGCTTGCCTGTGCCTAACAGTAGGGGACCGGACCAAGTGACTCCTTGGGGTCCCTTCCAGCTCTGAGTTCTACAGCCATGTGACCCCACCTACTCTACCCAGCACAGCTGCACCTACATTCAGGGGCAAAGGCTCAGGGGAGGGCCCTGCTCGTCTCCTGGGGTAGTAGATGGGGAGAGGAGTGCAGGCAGGGGAAGTTCCCACTCAGTGCTCTGAAGGGGAGCTGACTCTGCCTGGCCTTCCCACCGGGGAGGCCCCAACAGGGCACTAGGGCAGCGCTGGCCCTTGCCCTGGAGCAGGAGGCTGCAGAGCCAAGGCTCTGGAGGCGGAGCAGACTTTGCGAGTGGGGACATTCAGAGGGGAATCTGGACCACGAGGGGTGATTTGGGATTCTGGGGGAAGACTCTGAGGAAGAGTGAAGGCTGGTGACACACGCAGTTTCACAGTGTGGCTTAGGGCTGTGGGTGACTGATGGTTTATCAGATCAGTTAATCGGGACTCATGGGCCCTTTGTACCCTCCCACGGAGCCCACTGCTGCAGGTTGGAACGGGAGATTTCTGGAGATGCCGGCTTTTATAAGCTGAACATGATTCTAATGGAGATTTCAGGCACCCTGAGCCAGCTGGTGTCGGGGGCGGGGCGGTATTTGAGGGAAAGGTATTTTATTACTCTTCAAATCCTTAAATTACTCTCCTCCTAATTAAATTCAAAATTTAGGCCAGGTGTGATGGTTCACATCTGTAATCTCAGCACTTTGGGAGGCTGAGGAGGGAAGATCACTTGAGGCCAGGATTTTGAGAACAGCCTGGGCAACATAGTGAGACCCCATCTCTACAAAAAATTTTTTAAAAAAATAGCTGAGCATGGTGGCATGTACCTATAGTCCCAGCTACTCGGGAGGCTGAGGCAGGAGGATCACTTGAGTCTGGGAGTCTGAGGCTGCAGTGAGCTGTGATGATGCCACTGCACTCCAGCCCAGGCAACAGAGCAAGACCCTGTCTCAAAAAAAAAAAAATCTAATTTAACTATTGAGCACCTAAAGGGTGCAAAGACATGATTTCCACCTTCTGCTGGCTGGACATGCTGGAGGGGGCAGATGGAACAGGCTACATCACTCACCCTTCAGCTTGCTTCAGCACCCTCCCAAACCGCCCCCCAGCTGCTCCTCCTCTCAGCTGGGTTACCCTCCTGTCCCCAGTCAGCCCAGTAGCCCCCGGCGGCCCCCCATCTTAGCTCAGTCAGCACCTCCACTGAAACTGGCCCTGTGTGGACTCCACCCACCAGGCTTGAGTCCCGGCATGGCACGCTGCCAGGCACGAGGAGCAAGGCAGGGGAGATGCACTGAGAGGCTCAGCATGCTCTGGGCTGAAAAGGAGAGGAAGCCCCCGGGAGACCCTGGCGGGGGGAGACTCGGGGAAGAGATGGACAGAAGGAAGGGGCTGGGCACGGGGCTGACCTGTCAGGCGGAGGGAACGGTGGCGGCCCACGTGGAGGGGCAGAGAGACAGGCGGAGGCTGGATGGAGGAGGGCTGTGCGTGGCCTTGGGGCGACGGGAAGCAGCGAGAGAACTCTGAGCGGGGAAACTAACCATCGTAAAACTGCCAGGGCAATCGTGATGTGCCCCGCACCAGCACAGGCACTGTATGTGGACTCGCTCTTTTGATCCTCACTCCAGCCCTGTAAGACGGATATTATGAGCGTCCCCATTTAATGGCTAAGGCCCTGCGAAGACCAAGTGGCAAAGCAGGACTTGAACCTCAGTCTCTCAGGCCCTTTCCTCAAGAGGAGCTGACATTTATTGAGCACTAACTGGGTCCCGTGCCCCATAGACACCATTTCTCTTAATCATCACAACTGCCCTGGCTGGAACTCATCAGGGGTCACTTGGGTTTCAAAGGCCCTGCCTGCGTGTCTAACCACTATGCGACACTGTCACTGCCCCCATCCCCACAAGTGGCATCCATCTTTATTCCCCTGAAACTTTCAGCACAGGGAGGGCACAGGCTAAGTCCCCACTGTAGGTCAGCTCCTGTCTCCTGCCCTGCAGACCTGCCCTCCATGAGGCAGTCCTGGCCCTGTGTGGTAGCCACCTCCAAGGTGATGCCCAAAGAGCCACACCTCCTGGCGTGGATACCCAGGTATGGTCCCTCCCACATTTCATCAGGTGACTTGTGTAACCGACAGGATATTGCAGAACTGACAGTGCAGGGCTTCCAAGGAGGCATAAAGGCACTGCAGCATCTGCCCTGCTCGCGGCCCGGGTTGCGTGCTCTGGGAAGCTGACCACCATGTCATGAGGATACGCAAGCAGCTCTGTGCACACAGCCCACACAGCGAGGAACTGAGACCCCCTCCCAACAGCCAAGTGAGTGAGCCACCACGGAAGTGGCTCCTCCAGCCCGTCAAGCCTTCAGACAGCTGCAGCCCTGGCCAACATCTCTACTGCAATCCCACGAGAGACCCCAAGCCAAACCACTCACCCGAGCAGCTCCCAGATCCCGAGCCACGCTCGGTAAGTTTTGGAATAATTTGTTACTCATTAATACACAACTAATGCACACTCCATTTAGAGTCCCGCCCGGAGTGTGGGTATCTTTACCTCTGGGAGCGTATCTCCTCGGACTTTCTGCTGAACTTCAGATCTGTGCAATTGACAGCTCTCAGGAAGGTCCCTCAAGCACTCGCAACTTGGCATGGCCCAGACACGTGTCTCTTAAATGCACCTACCATGGTCCAGGCCCTCTTGGTCTCTCTCCTCAATTACCGTCATAGTCTCCTCACGATTGTCCTGCCTTGCATAAAAGGCTGCAAAGAACAAAATCCCAAAATACCAGTGGGTTACACTAGACAAGAGTGTGTTTCTCTCTCACATTCAAGAGGGCCACAGGCAGGAGGTCCAGGGCTGGCACCGAGAGCCACGACATCCAGGCTCCTTCTAACTGGCTGGTCTGCCTCAAGCTTTCCTCGTGGTCTAAAATAGCTGCTCATACTCCAGCCATCATATCCACATTCTAGTCATTAGAAAGAAGTTAACTGGAGAAAAAGAAAACATCCCTTCCCTTTAAAAACATATTGCTCATTTCCCACTGACCATATCTAGCAAGGGAGGCAAGGAAGCACAGTCTATTTTGAGGGTTAAAATGTGTCATGTGCTCAGCTAAAAATACAGAGGTTTAGTAGGCAGGAAGAAGGGGAGACCAGGCATGTGGGACAGTCTTTGCAGCACCCTCCACACTGTTACCCAGTAACAAGGTTTTATTATTACTGGTGTTTGTTTATTCTTCATTATAAAATATTACAGCTTAGAGAGCTGAGGCTCGGGGAGGAGCCACAGAGTTGGTGGCTGTACCAGAAGCAGACCCCACCCACCGCAGTCCCTCCGCCTTGGCCTGCTTCCTCAGCAGGGATCATTTTATAATCAGAGAGACAAAACACACAAACACACAACAAAAGAGCATTCCACTTTGACCTAAGTTACAAAGGAAATTGAGAACAAGTATTTATAGTTACATCTTTTAAGATTAAAGAAAAAAGGGGGTGACCCCATGTTTCAATGAGGCAAACACTTTCCTGGCCCAATTCTTGGCATCAGGAAAAATTATTACTTTACTTTCTTTTCACCTCGGTTCTCTGCCTTGAACCTGTCGAACCGAAGCCATTTTCTCCCTTTACATAAAACGTATTGTTGGGTGATGCTAGTAAAGGAAAACAAAGACGAAATATGCTGGAGCTGCTTAATTATTTTCAAATTTAATTTTACTGTTTTAAATTGACAAAAATTGTATACAAAAGCTGCTTAGTTTTTATTATTATCATTATTATTGTTATTATTTTGAGACAAGGTCTTGCTCTGTCGCCCCAGCCAGAGTGCAGTGGCCTCATCACAACTCACTGCAACCAACTCCTGGGCTCAAGCGATCCTCCCGCCTCAGCTCTCGAGTAGGTGGGACTACATGTGTAAGCCATCATGCCCAGGTAATTTTTCTATTTTTTGTAGAGACAGGGTCTTGCTCTTGCTCAGGCTGGTCTCGAACTCCTGACCTCAAGCGATCCTCCCGCCTCAGCTTCCTAAGGTGCTAAGATTACAGGCATAAGCCACGGTGCCAAGCCTAAGAGGTGCTTAGTTTTTAACAGATGGCACAATATAAAAGAAATGAACCTGAATTTCAGATTTAGCCTGTAGGGTACACACAGAATGTTAACAGTGTTGAGAGTGAGTACAAGAGACTTTCCCTTTGGGGATTATATATTTCTGTACCATTTGAACCTTACAATAAGCATGTACTGCACATGTGAGAAAAAAGACATAAAATACATAAAATATAGTCTATAATCTCACTAAATAAGTTATATATTCTTTTATAGAAAATACAGAAATATACAAAAAGAAAATTATAATTACTCACATTTTCACCCTTTCAAGAGATCACTACTGTTAATCTGTTGGTAGGATGCCTTCACTCTTTTTCCCACACATACATGTGTAGAGAAATAAATAGGTAGACGGTAACAGATTTTTAAGACAAACTCAGGCCATGCTGGATATAGCTTTTTTTCAACATTTTATTATGAAAATTTTCAGACAGCAAAGCTAGAAGGATTGTTCCGTGAGCACTCATACCCGCCGCCCGTAATCTCCCATTAATGTTGTATTATACTTGCGTTATCACAGTTATCCAGCTGGACATAGTTTTTTTTTTAATTATCATATGGTAATACTGACCTCTTTCGGCGTACAGTTCTATAAATTTTACGTGTACAGATAGATGTAAGCACTTTGCCAACCAAGATTCTGAGCAGTTCTTTCATCCCCAAAACTCCCACACCGCCAGCCCCTTACGGCCACACCTCCCCTGCCGCTAAACCCTGGGAGCCACTGATCTTTCCTCACCATTGTTTCATCTTTTCTAGAATGTCATATAAATTGGATCATACAGCATGTAACCTTTTGAGACTGGCTTCTTCCATCCACGCTCTTATACATACCAATCACTCTTTCCCTTTTATTTCTGAGCAATATTCCATGCTATGGACATACCACGGTTTATTTATCCACACACCCAATTTGCCTCCGGTTTCTGGTGATTATGCATAAAGCTGCTTACACATTCTTGTACAGGTTTTGGTGCGAATATAAGTTTTTTTTTTGTTTTTTTGGGTTTTTTTTGAAACAGTCTCACTCTGTTACCTGGGCTAGAGTGCCGTGGTGTCAGCCTAGCTCACGGCAACCTCAAACTCCTCAGCCTCCCAGAGTGCTAGGATTACAGGCCTGAGCCACTACGCCCAGCCTGAATATAAGTTTTTATTTCTCTAGGGTTAATATCTAGAAGCGGGAATGCTGGCTCACTGTGGTTCTAATTTGCACTTACCCAATGGCTAACGGTGTTGAGTGTCTTCTCTGGGCTTACTTGCCGTCTGTATACCCACCCTCTTTGGTGAGGTGCCTGTTCAGCTCTTTTGCCCATTTTAAAATTGGTTGGTTGCTTTCTTACTGTTGAGTTTTGAGAGGTTTTTTTTTAATGTATTCTGGATACAAATCAAATATGTGATTTGTAAATATTGTCGCTAAGTCTGTAACTTGTCATTTTATTCTCTTAACAGTGTCTTTCACAGAGCAAAGGTTTTAACTTTGATAATGGCCAACTGATCAACTTTTCTCTTTCATAGATCATCCTTTTCGTGTCATGTTTAAGAACTTGACCTGTATGACACCACACTAGGGGACCAATGTGGAAAAGAAAAAAAAAAAAAGAACTTGACCTGAAGTTTAAGCTGAAGTTCTTTTTTTTTTTTTTTTTGCATGTGCATGCAGTACCATTTGTTGTAAAGACCATCCTTTCTCCATCGAATTGCTTTTGCACTTTTGTCAAAAATCAATTGCCAGACCGGGCATGGTGGCTCAGTGATCCCAGCATTCTGGGAAGCCGAGGTGGAAGGATTGCTTGAGCTCAGGAGTTCAAGACCAGCCTGAGCAAGAGAGACCCCGTCTCTACTAAAAATGGAAAAAATCAGCTGGGCGTGGTGGTGCACACCTGTAGTTCCAGCTACTCGGGAGGCTGAGGCAGGAGGATCCCTTGAGCCCAGGAGTTGGAGGCTGCAGTGAGCTATGATGACACCACTGCACTCCAGCAGGGGGTGACAGAGAGAGAGAGAGACTCTGTCTCAAAAAAATCAATTGGCCATATTTATATGGGTCTATTTCTGAACTCTCTATTCTGTTTCATTGATTTATGTGTCCATTCTTCTGTTGCTATATAGTATATCCTAAAATCAGGTAGCATAATTTTTCCAACTTTAATCTTTTTCAAAATTGTGGTAACTATTGTAATTTCTTTGCCTTTTCATATAAATTTTTTTTCTTTTTTTTTTTTTAAGAGAGTCTCACTCTGTCGCTCTGGGTAGAGTGCAATGACATCATCATAGCTCACTGCAACCTCACACTCCTAGGCTTAAGCGATCCTCCTGCCTCAGCAGCCTCCTGAGTAGCTGGGACTACAGGTACGTGCCACCATGCCTGGCTAACGTTTCTACTTTTAGTAGAGACAGGGACTTGCTTTTGCTCAGGCTGTTCTGAAACTCCCGAGCTCAAGCAATACTCCCAGAATGCTACGATTACAGGCATGAGCCACTGTGCCTGGCCTCATATAAATTTTAGAATTAATTTGTCTATAGCTACAAAAATTCCTGCTGGCATTTTGATTGGAATTGTGTTAAACCCATAGATCAGTGTTATGGCTTGAATTGTGTCCCGCAGAAGGACATGTTGAAGTCCTAACGCTCAATATCTCAAAATGTGACCTGAGTAGGAAATCGGGCCATTGTATAATAGCTGCAGTTAAGATGAGGTCACAGTGGAGTAGGGTGGCCCTTAATCCAATATGTCTGATGTCCCTCTAAGAGAAGATACACAGGAAGAACTCTCTGTGACAACTGAGGCAGAAGTTGAAGCGCTTCAGCTGCAAGCCAAGGAACACCAATGACTGCAGGCAAGTCACCAGAAGCTATTAATAGAAAGACACAAAGAAGAAGCCTCCCCTGGAGACTTCGGAGAAAGCAGGGCCCTGCCCACATCTAGATTTCCGACTTCTGGCCTCCAGAATTGTGACACAATAAATTTCTGTTGTTTTCAGCTGCCTAGTTTGTGGTACTTTGTTATGGAAGCCCTAGAAAACCAATTCTATTAGTTTGGGGAGAAATTCCATCTTTACTAAGTTGAGTCTTCCAGTCCATGAGCCCAGCACGTTTCCCCACTCATGTAGGTCTTCTTTGATTTCTTTCAACAGCATTTTGTAGTTTCAGCATGACATCCTGTGTATGTTATGTTAGAACATCCTGTGTATGCTATGTAGGTTTTGTTATACCCAAGTATTTCCTTTTTTCTTTCTTTTTGGAGCTGTTATAAATAGTGTTGTCTTTTTCATTTCAGTTTCCAATTGTTCATTGCTAACATATGAAAATACAATTGCATTTCATGTGTTGATCTTGTATCCTGTGGCAATGACAAACTCAGTTCTAGGAATTCCAGGAGTCTTTAGCATTTCTGATGGCATTTATTCTATTTGAAAAAATTATATAAATTGCCATTAAACATTCTATCAAAATTCACTCTTAATTTCACCAATTCCCTCCTGTTGGACATTTCTGTTGTTTACTATTATTATTACAAATGATGAAATAAATTTCAGATTCTGGGACATAAATCTCTGACCCCTTTTCTAGTTATATCAGAAGAGAGATTCCTAGAAATAGTATTAGCAGGTCAAAGGTCTGAACCTTCCTCAAGTACTACACATGACTCAGCTGCTTTTCAGAAAGGTCGAACGGACACATTCCCATCAGCAACATGTGAGAGGACTCCGTGGGCTGAAACATTGCCAGCACTGAGAATTATCATTTTAAAACTCTTTGCCATTTGACAGGAGAAAATAGTATATTCCCTGTATTTCAAAGGATTCCTTACAAAATACCAATGTATCCTATCCCTGTAAAACCTTTCATGGCTCCCCATTACCTTTTTTTTTTTTTGACAGGGTCTCATTCTGTTGCCTGGGTTAGAGTGCAGTGGCATCATCGCAGCTCACTGAAGCCTCAAACTCCTGGGCTCAAGTGATCCTCCTGCCTCAGCCTCCCGAGTAGCTGGAACTGCAGGTGTGAGCCACCACGCCTGGCCCCATTACCTTCTGACTAACATCCCTGCCCCTAGCTGACGGGTGGGCAACCCAACATCCAGCTTCCATTTCCTCTCTCCCCTGGCAAGCTCTCCTGCATCCTTTCCTACCCTGTAGCATAGGCATTACCACACAGTTGGTATTTCCGAAACCCACTAGCTATGCTCCCTCCAAGCCATGGCCCATGCTGTCTAGTCCGCACAGGATGCAGGTGCACTTACCTGGCTTGTTTCTCCCCACCTCAGCCTGACTCATTCCCAAAGGGGCACCTAAAAAAGATTTAGAGGGGCAGATTTGGAACCAGACTCGCTGTGTTCCAGTTAGGCTCTGCTGTGTGGTCTTGGGAAAATTACTTAAGCTCTCTATGCCTCAGTTACCACAACTGGAAAATGGCAACAAGGATAGCAGCCACCTCACTGGGTTGTCATAAGCACATCAGAAATGTGTCTTGGGAAGTATCAATACATCTCAGCTACTATTAATATCATTGTTAGTCATAGCTGCCCCCTCCCTGACCTGGTCTATTGCCCACAGGAAACAGCCCGCTCTGTCACTGCTCTTCCTCCATCGTGTTGCGTGCTAAATGCCTGAGCCTGTGTCTCACTTAAATGAAGGTAATAAGCCCACACCTGCTCCCCAGACTCATGTGATGATTGAAAGAGCTACAGGTATCCACATGCCTTCCCCTAATGATCATCATCTCTGCCCACCCCCATCCGTGGTAGGAGTAGGATAATAAAAAGAGCTGCAATTTATTGAGCACTTACTGAGTGCCAAGCCCTGTGCTACCTCATTTAGTGTTTGCCCTGCTGTATGGCAGTCAGGGCCAGGAAGGAAATGGAATCCAAGCCAGAGGGCTCAGGAGGCTTTAATGGAACGGCTCTTTGCAGGGGTAGTGGCGGCATGAGGGGATCAACCCCGGTATTGGCACCAGCAATGATGAGAAGCCATTGCGACTCCCAGGGCTCAAGCAGTGGGAAAATGCTGTGTTCCTGAGCTACTGCTATGGAGGGACAGCTGCAGCCGCAGGGACCAAAACAGGGCCAGGGCAGGGCCAGGAATACCCTGCAGCTCTCTCTGGCTCTCTCTCCCCTTGCCGCAGATCTCCTGCATGGGGTGCTGCCCAACAGAAAGCCAGCTGGCAAGGGAGCCCAGGGCCCAGGCCAAGAGGTTAGCCTCCCTGGCACAGGGCTGGTCAGATCAGGGTGGATGGGGGGGGAGGAGGGATGAAGGCAGAGTAGGGAGCACAGGGAGGCAGGATTATCCTTCTCCGTTCCATTTTGCAGATGAGAAGATGGAGGCCCAGAGACATGAAATAACTTGCCCGCTATCACAGCTGGGAGGATGGAGCTGAAGGAGAGCAAGGCTCTGAGGCCCTGGTCCCTTGGGCCAGCCTCCTAGGACAGGTCCCCAGCCCCAGGCACTGGCAGGGCTCAGGGGCAGCGGCCCAGGACCCTAGCCCCTCCTTCCCTCCTCCTCTCACATTCGCACCTTGTCCGCCCCCAACCCCGAGCTGCCCGGGCTCACTAGGGCTCTCATCTCTGCTCGGCGTCCTCCCCTCTTAGGCTCTCCCCGTTTCCTTTCCGTGTTCCCGGCTCCCTCCTTCCGTGTGTCTCCACCTCTCCCAGCGTCCCTGCGGTAGGCTCTTCCTCCACGCTCCGTCCATCCTCAGCTGTTTCTCTGCACCTCTCTCATCGGGCCGCGCCGAACCTCTCCGCGCCGCATCCCCGCGCCACAGTCCGCTCCTCCCGCGCCGCAGGCACGTCCCTCCCAGGGGCGGCGGCGGGCAGCGCAGGGCTGGCGCGGCGCCGACCTGAGTCACACGCATGAGGCAGCGTGAGTCAGGCGCGGAGGGAAGTCCCTGCGGAAGGGGCTTTCGGAGCCGCAGTCGAATCGCAGGGAAAGAGAAAGTGTTCGAAAGGCTGCTTTGACACAGTGACCTTGGGCGAGCCTGAGCCGGACACGCACCCACTCCGTCCCCGCAGACGGCAGCACGCACACCCCCGCCGCCGCCCGCCAGCCCGGGACTGGGCCTGTGTCCGTGTGGGGTCCGGCTGCCCTCACAGTCCCTGCCCCGCACCTCCACAGGGCAGTCCCGCTCCCACCTTCCGAAAGGCGTCGCGACAGCCCCCCAGCCAGCATTGCTCACCTGCAGCCAGACCCCAGATCCGACCCTCCAAGGTGCCAAGAAGGATCCCGGAGGGTCTACGAGGTCACCTCCTGCAGCCTGGTCGGGTATGGTAGACGGAGGAGCGCAATTTGAGGTCCTACAGTGCCCGCCAGAGGACGGGAATGAAACCCAGTCCCTCCCAGGCTCTCCTCCTAATCCTCTGAGGTTGCCTGGAATCAGTGGGTTCGATTCAATTAGGGAAATAGTTATCGAACACCTACTACGTGCCAGGTTCTAAAAACCTGAGATAAACGAAACAGTACAGTGAACAAAATACATCCCTGCCTTCCAAAAGCAAGCATTTTGGGTGCGTGAGGGAAATAATAACAAAAACTAAGCAAATTATCTAGACTAGCTCCACCCAATAGAAATAGAATGGGAGATGGGAATGTAATGTCAAATTTTCTAGTAGCCACATTAAAATGGTAAAAAGAATCACATAAAATTTACTTTAATAATATATGCTATTTAATGCTATATATATCCAAATGTTACCATCTGAACATGTAATTAACATACAAAAAACTATTGAGTTTTTTTTTGGTTTTTTTTTTTTGGCACTAGCCCTTGAAAATCCAGTGAGTACTTTTACTTCCAGCACATCTTGGTTGGGACTGGCCACATTCCAAGTGCTGGTGGCCACTTGTACAGTCCTGCTAGATAAGGGCTGTGGAATACAGGGGAAGTGGAACGGGAAAGCAGAGCTGAGTAAGGGTGGGGAATGCTGGGGAGTGTCTGACCTGGGCAGTCTGGTGACAGCAGGACTCCAAGTAAGACCGGCAGATTCCTGCAAAGTCCCGAATCTAAGCTCTGCCACTGCCACTGGCTTTGGCAAGTCACCTGACCTTGCTGAGCCCCACTTTCCTCATCTATGAAATGGGGACATACCATTATTCCTCCTGTGCAGATTGGAGTAACACACCTGAAACAGTGAGGTACTCGCTGAGTGCTACCCTTATCCCAGGGCACAGCCTCCCAATCTCAGAGTCACATCCTCCCCACCCTCAGCACTTGATGGCTACCAGAGGCAGCCTAACCCCCACCCCAGCCCCAGCCCCTAGTCTTTTATCCATTTTTACCCCTTGCTACAGCAAAATACTTAATCTCCCTGGGCCTCAGTTTCACTGACTGTGTAATGGGTGTTTTTGAGCTCTTGGGAGAAAAGCACTGTAGACTTCTAGGGGATCAAGCCACCCTCTTAAGGTGGACTCAGGCCAATGCTGAGGTGGGCAGGGGCACCAGGTGCCAACCTCACCTCTCCTCTTTGGAAACTGGGAGAAAGATTGGCCTTCTTTTTTACCCATGCCAGCCATTCTGCCCTCAAAGCCCCTTCCCACCAAGGATGAAATGGATGGGAAAGGGATGCATTTGAACTGTGGACAGATTCCAGGGAGCAGGGGTGAAGGAGAGGGCCCCTAGCCAAAAGGCTGCTGTGGGAGGGGCTTTGGGTCACCTTTGCACAACGCTCCTCCTCCTGGGCTGGTAGGCAATAGGTCCACAAACCCAAAGGAAGTATGGGGATCAAAAATCAGCCCATTCCTGGGGGACCCCTGGGCCCAGTATTAAGGGTGCAGCAAAGCTGGAGGTGGGGGCTGGAAGCAGGCCCAGAAGTGCCCAGGCACAGGAGGCTGCAGGGCTCAGGCTTGGGATGTAGATCCGCCCTTGCTCCTCACCCAAGGCCTGGGAACTGGCCAGGCACCCTGGATGGTGACACAGAAACCTGGCTGTCAGTAGCTCCTGGCTGGCATTACCCACAGCAAGCTCCACTGCTTCTTGGGGAGTCCCTGGAAGCTGCTAGTGTTGCAGGCTGCCGGTTTTCTGTGCACACTAGTTTACTAGTCTGCCCCCAGAGACCCCACCTGACTCTCCACTGCATGCCCAGTTCTGAATAGCTGCATTTCCTGCCGCCCAGATCTCAGAGATAAGGCAGGGGTTGGGGGGGAGGGATGTCTCAGCATGGGTTAACCACCAGATTCACACCATCCAGCCCCCAGGCCACACAGGTATTCTAGTCCCACAAACCCCCTGGTGGCCAGGTTCCTTGGAAGTAAGAAAACAAAGAGGCTGCCAACCCAATTGACAGTGAGAAGCCGGTCTTGGAGGACATACCAACCCCCAGGATTTACAGGGTAGGGAGAAGTTCTGGGGACTGGGTGAGCAGAGAGCTGGCGAGGAGGTTTAAGCCAGGTTGGCAAGGAGTGGGGAGCCGGCTGAGCTCCTCCTCGCCACCATCTCCCAGCCAGATTCCAGACCTGCAGGCTTGCCCAGCTCAGCCCGCCTCCCTCCTCCCTCCTCCCTCCTCCGCTCTCCCACTGGTGGCTACCTCTTCTCCCCTCCCCTCCAGCTACCCACTTCCTCCACCCCTCCCCCAGCCCCTTTCACTCTCATTCATCCATCCATTCACCAAACTTTGCAGAGCGCCAATGCCCCCTTAGGCCGTGGTAGAGGGTTGCTTGGCTGTGGGGAAGAAGAAAACAAAGCCCAGAGGATTCCAACAATCTCCAGTGTGGGGTGGCCCCTCCTGCAGTCCACCTCCTCCCAGCCCAGCCCCCCTGCTCTCAGTTCCATCTCCAGACTTTGGCCCATGGCTTGTGGGACTTTATGTCCAGCTCCAGGCCACTTGTGTGCTTCTGGGATCAGGCAGGCAGCATCTCCTCCCGCCCATTCCCAGGATGGGGGGCCCAGGACCACACTCTCAGTCCTAAAAAAAGTTCAGGGTGTGGATTCAGGGTGGCCTGGAGTTCTGGGCTCACATTTGGTGTGACCAGGACACATCTCCCCAACCTGGGCAGCATCCCCCAGCTGTGACGCTCTTTCAGTGGTGCCGCCTGCAGAGGCGGAAGGAACTAGCTCTGGGCACTGTTGCCCATTCACAGGCCAGGACACACTCCCACTTGGCTTAGAAAGCAGGCAAGAATTAAGGACAAGAGACACAGAAGGACCACCTGAGAGTTGTTCCTCGGGCACTGTTCCCCAACAGGTGTGACATGGATGGGAGCAGGTGGCTAAAGTTACAGGACTAGAGTCCCCACATCCTACAGCTGGCTAGGAGCTGACATGGCCCTCCAATCCCAGGGAGTGGTCTGGGAGGCAAACCCAGCCCAGGACCTCAAGCCAGACTCCAGAACTGCAGTCCCCAGTCCCCGGGCCCCATCGCTGCCTGAGCTCCACCTCGCCCCAACACTTCAGCAGAAAAATGATCTTCCATGAAACTTAGAAACCCAGCCACATAGCAGGAGGTGATGGCAGGTGAGCCAGCGATGTTTCATCTGTATTTACATTCGCTCCCCATCACTCGCATCACTGCCTGAGCTCCGCTTCCTCCTGCTAGCTTTGCCTCCCCGCACCCCACTCCGTCCATGGGAAAATTGTCTTCCGTGAAACCAGTCTCTGGTGCCAAAAAGTTTGGGGACCGCTGCTCCAGAAAACATCGAGCACCTAGATAATGGGGTCACACACATGCAGTTGCTGCCCTAGCATGCTTCCTGCCGCTGGCTCACACGGTGTATTTTCCGCTGCTCCTGCCTGGGAAGAGACATCATGTTTGGGGCATTTTACCTGCAGAGCCTGTAATATCGAACTCTGGACTGGACATTGTCAGATAGTTACTTAGACCAAAGGGAAACCATTTTGTTCCACATAACGTGTAAATCTTAAACTCCCCCGGCCCGACTCACACTCTGGTGAGCTGCCACCACTGCTGGGTCAACAAAAAGCAAACCATCAACCGGTCTGCCCCAGCCAAAGGGACAAGGCAGTTGTCAGGTGGCTGCCAGCTCCTATGACTAAACCTGAGACCAAGTGAAAAAAACAATTCCTCAGGAACTGGTGGCTACCTATAAAATCTCAAGGCAATGCCTGCTAGAAATGAGTTTGTGAGCAGAATAGCAAATGATGACAGCACAGAGGTTTTCACCTGGTGATACAAAAAAACATGTCTCTGAAAGGTGCAGAAGCCCTGGTGCATGTCCCCGCCGGGCCACCCTGACATTCCCACGATGATTGCTGGGTTCCCTGCCCTTCTTGAGGTTTGGGGACAGATGCCCTGTGGCTTAGCTTTTGTGGCTAACAGAAACCGCTTTGGCTAATCATTCTTCATTCAACACATATTTTTGAGTCTGAACACTGCTCTAGGCCCTGGGGATACCCAGCGAACACAAAAGATAAAATTCCCTGACCTAATAGAGCTGGCATTCCAATGGAGGAAACTGGACAGAAAATACCGCACATATCATTTATTATTTATAATAAATAGGTGAGTTAATTATATAGTATGTTAGAAAAAATAAAGCGTGGTTAAGTGGATGGGGGATCGCAGGGGAAACGTGCGGTGCAAATACTGCAGATGAGTAATATTGAACAGGGACCTGAAGGAAGTGAGGGGGCTAGCCCTGAGTACATCAGGGGGAAGAGCGTGTCAGGCAGGGGGGGGGAACAGCAAGTGCAAAGGCCCTGAGGTGACCTCATGCCTGGCAGGTCTAGGGAGCACTGAGAGTCCCACGAGGCTGAAGCAGAGAGAGCAACAGGTAGGAGATGCAGGGCCTTGGGGGCCTTTGCGAGGACTTTCGTTTTCCCTGTGTGTGAGATGGAAGCCCCTGGAAGATTTTTAGCAGAAGAGAAACATGCCTTACATTTCAGGCAGAAAGAGATTTTAGTATCAGGAATTAGGTGCTTACAAAACCATTGGAAGAACTGGAGGAGCCGGCTCCAGGCTGGGCCTTCTGGAACAACATGACTGAACTGCTGGCCTCTGCCCCGATGAGGGGGTAGGGAACCAGGCGGCCCCCCCAGAATCTGGGCTGTCACCTAGGGGCCGGAGGTCTCGTTGCCACCACACCTGCCTCTTGACCTCCACAAAGCTGGTGACTAGATGCTGGATGTGCTGCAGAAAACCCACGTCTCCAAAGCCCACACAGTACTATTTCCCTCCCCTCACCTCTTTGGTGGGACCTAATTCACATCCACAACTAGCTTCAAAGGAACGCAGAGAATGATGACTAATGCCAGCCCACAGCCCCAAGCCTATCCCCATGCCACACACCCCGCTGCCCCCACCTGCCTGCCTCCAGGGCCTCTTGGGAGGCTCCACCCGCACCCCAGCCCTGGCCCTGTGCTTCCCCAGGCCCACTGCAGCATGTACAATGCTGGTGAAATTGCCCATGTACTTGTCTATTCCACCCAACCCGATGTAAGCCCCTTGAGGACAGGAAATGTAGCTACCCATTTCAAGGCCATGTCCTCAGTGCCCATGGTGGTACCTGGAGGGATCCATCTGACCAAGCTGGGAGAAGGCAACAAGCCCACCCAGCCTGGAAGTAGAAGCAGTGGAGGAGAAAGATATAGAATCCTAAGCTGTTTAACTGCCCCAAGACTCAGTTTTAATACCTGTAAAATGGGGGCAAGTGCGTTACCGACCGTATGGATCTCAAGGGATCTGAGAGAACTATGCATTCAGTATGTGTTCATCAACTCCACCTTTCTCTCAGATTTCTTCTGAGAATGGAGAGGGGCTAGGCTTTCCTGGGGATCCAGCCTTGAAGAAGGAAGCTGATAAAGTCCATGGCAATTTGGGGCCATGTAGGGTGGGTTGCTAGCTCACAGTAGGGAGGCAGAGAGGTGCCTGCTTCCTGGGCCCTCCTTTTTACTTGAGGTTTTCCCTCGAAAGTTGGAACAAGAAGAGGCCCTCCTCCCACTCTAGGCCTGCCAGGCTTCCTGGCAGCAGAGCTTGTGGTCAGCGGAGCCCGGAGGCCTGATCCTGCCAGATGACCAGATGCACTAGTAGCTGGGTGACTCTGGAGGAGAGTGTTCAAACACTACGTACCAGGGTGACTCTACTTCTGTCTTGCCTGGGTCATTCCTAGTTGATATGGGCTGGGGTCAATCCCAGTTGGAATGGGCCAGATCAGGTTTCTGCCCAATGTCTGGTCAAAACTATTAGTAGAGCCCTCTTTCACTCTTAAGTGTCCTACTCATCTGCTAAAGCTGAGCACACATATCCTGTGATCCCATAATTTCTCTCCTGGGCATGTGCCCAATAGAAATTTGCACATCACCTCACCAAAGACATATTCTAGAATATTCATGGCAGCACTACATGTAATAGCCCCAACCCAGAAACTATCCAAATGCCCTTCAGCAGAAGGGATGTATAAATTGTGGTATATGCACATCATGTCATTATGCAGCTGTGAGGATGAACATTCTGCAGCCACAGGCAATAACATGGACGAGTCTCGCAGACGTAACATTGAGCAAAGGAAACTAACCCAGAGAGCACATCGCGTATGAGTCCACGCGCATGTGCACAGAAATAGGTGAGACTGAACGATGCTGTTGAAGTTGGGATAGAGGTGACACAGCGGGGCTGGAGATGTTCTACTTCTTGATCTGGGTGCTGGTGACACAAAGGTGTTCACTTTGTGAAAATGCTTCAAGCTGAACGCGTGATTTGTGCAATTTCGGCATGTATAGTTTTCATCAGTAAAAGGTTTACTTCAAAAACTATCCTGGTTTGGACAATAGGTTAGACAATTCTTGTTCTTTTACTCCTCTACCCCGTCCCATCTGCCTTTCACGTTGGGCTGGACACACAGAACATCCTCACGCCTTAGCACCAACCCTTCAGAAAACCGCCACTAACCCAACCACTAAATGGAACCACCCACACTGACCTTTTCATCTACTTTTCTAGAAAATAAGAATGGCAGTCAGCTGCTCTGAGAAATGCAGTTGGCCTCAACTCCCCAGTCCCTGGACATTCCCGTTGAAGCTCATTTGGCTGTCTTTCAGGGAGTGTTTAACCTGACTCTGATCAGCTGAAAATGCTGCCTGTGAAGACTGGTTCTGACATCAACCAACTCCTCTGGGAACTATCAGGCCCTGGCCAAGTGGCTGATGCCCCAGGCCCAGAGTAGCTCCCTCTCCCTGCCTGCCCTGTCCCTCACCCCTCAAGCATCCACCTGTCCAAGTCTCATGAAGGCCTGCTCAAGCCCATCTCCTCCAAGACTTCCCTTACCACCCTGGGGTCCCAAACTCTCTTCCTGCAGCTCCTACTAAGTCTTTTTTTGAGCACCTGGGCCCGGGTCTAAGTTTCAAGAGTACAGGGAACTTTGCCTCCCTCACGGATTGTACCCCAAGAGTTCAGACCAGCACCTGGTGAATAGTAGGTTCTCAATAAATCCCACATTAATGTTTTTTGTCTCAGCATCTCCTGCATTGTTATTCAGCTTTCTCTAGTGTATTCCTAATCCTGATGCCTCCAGACATGAAATTTGCTGGGACAGGATCTACATCTTATCCTTTTTATCCCTACCATTCCCTCTTCTGCTTAATACTTACTGAAAGAGGAAAGAAGGGAAAGGAAGAGAATTCAGGGTATTTGCAATGCGCAAAGTATGGGGTGCGGGTCAGTGGGCAGAGAGGTATTTGGATTTCAAGGGTGTGGGTAATCCTGGACGGGAACAACCTACTATATTTATTTGCCTACGAGTTTATTTATACCTGCCCCCTTCCAGCGAGGGTTTGAGGTGGCTTACAAAAATACACCCAATACAAGGTAAAAAACAAGTCGGTGAGGAAATCAAGACGAGCGAAAAAGAAGAGTGGGAAAAACAAGATCAGGTCGGCTTGGTAGGAGTGGGCCCAAAAGTTGGCCAAGTCTTCCCACAGCCCACTCGAGGCAGAAGTCCCTCTCAGGGAGGGCCCAGGCCACACACTCTCACACGCGGACGGGGAGAACTGCCCCGCGGTTGGCCACGTCCGAGCGTGGGGGCGGACAGGACCCTCTCCGCACCGCCCAGCCGCCAGGCCGCCAGTCCCAGAGCCCGGGCCTGGAAGCCGAGGCGGCCATGCGGAGGGCTGTGTTTAGGGCGCGCGGCTGCAGGGGCCACCCTTGGCCCAGGCCTGGGGGCCCAGCTTGCTGCCAGGCGCCTGTGACGTGGCGGACGGGGCAAGTAGAGGCTGAAGGACCGCTCCTCCACTCAACGCTGCAGAGGTGCCCGAGCTCGGAACTTAACGCCCTCCACCAACTCCACTTGCGGCCTACTACGCGCGAGCTCGGCACCCAGGCCACAAAGGCGGAGGCAGCGCCGCGCTTCCACCGCGCCCCACCCCCACCCCAGGCTCCAGACAAAGGGGCAGGCCGCCCCTCCCCCAGCCTCGCCCCAGCGCTCCCCTCCGCCCTCTTCTCCCCTCCGCTCAGGCCGCCCTCCGGTGACTTCCTCTCCCTCCAGGGGCGGCCCCGGGACTTCTCAGGAACTGCGTTTCACCTGGGCGCGGGGCGGGCGCCGGCGCGGAGGGCGGCCTCAGGCCCATCCCCAGGCCGGGCCGGCCCCGGGCCCGCGCCCTCCCCTTTGAACTCGAGCTCTCGGCCTCCAGCGCCTTCCCGCCCAGCCACCCCCGCCCCCACCCGGCCGAGCACGTGCTGCCCGGGCCCAGAGCGCCATCCCGCTGCCCCGTGGTGGGGGCTGGGCCCACTCCCCGCTCTGCTCCCCACCCCCACCGGAAACATTCCTGAAACATTCCTGAAACTAGGAGGCCCGGCCCCTCCAGCTCCCCACCCCGCCTCCACTCCGGGCTCAGGGTTTTCCTGCGTCCCCGCTTCCCCGCCAGCTCGCCCCCTGAGGAGGGGGCTGGGCCAGGGCCTCGGCTGACCGGGGAGGAAGAAGGGGAGCAAAGAAAAACATGAGTCACAGCCGTGTGTCACTGCACCGCATTGCAATTCCCTGCATCACGGGAGGTGTGGAAGGCCGCCTCAGGGACAGGCGCCGGGAGGTGCGCCCGAGAAGGCCCGGGCCGGCCTGCAGGGCGCGCCGCCCCGACTGCGCCCTCTCCCCACCGCCTCCCGCCATCTTCCCACTTGGGCTTCCTCCTCGCTCCGCGCAACAAGTCTTTGTTGGGCCGGGCGCCGGGCGGGCCGGCGCGGCGGGTGTGCGCGCACACGCACTCCCTGCCCTCAAAGCGCTTCCAGGCGACCTCTGGCCCACCCTTTTTTTTCCTTAAGGCACAGCGAAAGGGATCAGGGCCCAGAGTGGGACCGAGAGCCTCCAAAACACCATCCAGGTCACCTAAAGCAATGAACCCTCCCTCGGGTATACCTGCAAACGAACCAATCGTTTGTTTCCCTTGAAGGCTCCACCTTGACTGTGGTTCGTTCGCGGTCTTTAATAAACTAAAACACTCTGGATTTCACAAGTTTCACGTTTGAATTTCACAAGACTTGTATTGTACCAGTTAGCCACACGCGGGTTGACACTGAAATGCACATGCTGACACCTGTCCGCCCCGGGGAAATCTGCGCGCCGTCTATCTGGGCGAAGGGGAAGGCGTGTAGGCCGCAGAATTCTCGCAACTAGCGCGTTTCCCTGCACCCGCTCGGCCCGCGTGGACGCCCGCCCGGCCCCGCACGCCCTAAGGGGAGCAGACCCCACGCCCGGAAGACCCCAGAGGGGACGCTCCCCGGAGTCCCTGCTCAAGGGAGGAAGGACGCCCAGCTCTCCCCCTTGAAAAGCTCCTTCGCGACTCCTCTGCGTGGCCCTTCCGGCATCTTCTCGGCGCGAGACCACGAGGAGTGGGCTGTCCGCTCGGCTTCGCAGCTCAGGCCTCCCGCACGCCCCTCCCCGCCGTTAGCACCCACCCGCGCGGCAGCGGCTGGCGGGCGGCCGCCCTTTTAAATCCCCGGACTCATTGGCCCCGCCCCCTCAGTGACACGGCTGGCGCGGGCGGGCCCGTCCCCCCTGCCCCTGGGTCGCTCTTTTTAAGCTCCCCTGAGCCGGGGCTGCGCTCCTCTAATTGGGACTCCGAGCCGGGGCTATTTCTGGCGCTGGCGCGGCTCCAAGAAGGCGTGAGTTCGCGGCCGCTCTGGTGGCTTCTTTTTTTTCATATCTATAATTTAATTAAATTATTTATTTATTGAGGCCGCGCACGGGCCGTGCCCAGCTTCCTGCCCCTCGCCATCCTTCGGGGGAGGGGGAATATTTTTGTCCCCCCGCCTGGATGTGACATATAAATACCCCGCGGGGGCCTGGGCGGCGAGCACGCGGCGGCGGCGGTCTCTGAGCGCCTCTGCTCTCTCTCCCGGTTTCAGATCCGCATTTGCTACCAGCGGCGGCCGCGGCGGAGGCAGGCCGGTCCTCAGCGCCCAGCACCGTCGCTACCGGCAGCCCGGAGCGCGCACCGCAGGCCGGCGGCCGAGCTCGCGGTGAGTCGTCCCCGGGGCCCGCGGCGGCGGCGGCGGAGGGGGGCGCCCGCGCCCCCGCCTGCACGCCGCCCCTCCTGCGAGCCGCCCGGGGCTGCAGCGCGCGCCGCCGGCTTTATTCCCAGGCCGGGGCGGCGCGAGCCGGAGGCGGGGGAGGGCCGCGCGGCGCGGGGAGGACGCCCGCACCCCTTCCCCCGCGGCGCGGACGCCCTGCGGGGGGCGGGGACCCGGGAAAGGCGCGCGGTGGGGGAGGGGGCGCGCGGCTGCGGCGAGCGCGAGTTGTGCACCCGGCGGAGCCCAGTGCACCTCGCGCGGCGGCCGCTCCCGCCCGAGCCCGGGGCGGGGAGAGGAACGGGCTGCGGCGCCGCGAGCGAGTGGGGGGTCGGCGCCCCCTGCAGCCTGGGGAAGTTCTAGAAGTGAGGGGGATGGGAAACAACCCCGAAATTCGGGCCTCCTGCCTGTCGGCATTTCGCTTGGTGGCCCCTACGCAGATGAGGCCGGATCGCGGGCCTGGGTTTGGGGCTTCACCCCGACCCCAGCTCTGGCCTGGCCCGCGCCTCCTCCGCCCCCAGGGCCGGGCCTGCCCTCCGCCCCCACAAACTGGTTTCTCTGCTTTGCTAGGCTCTGTTGGAACTAGTCCCGTTGACTCCCCGTTTCTGTTTTTTTCTGGGGTTCTATTTTGCGGGGAGGGCGTGCAGCGGGAGGGGGCTTTCTTCCTCTCCCCCGCGCCATCGCGCGCCAGGTTTCCTGCCCCAAGGCGGGTTTGGGTGCCCCCTCTGGCAGGAAGTGGGGCCGGTGCACCCGCGTGGCGGTGCATGCGGTCGGGGTGCGCTGGTTTCCCGCGCCTGCAGAAGCGGCCTGCGCCCCTCCCCCCGCTCGCCTCGGCCCCTAGTCCCGCCGGTCGGCCTGCAACGGCCTGGTGTAGACACTTGCAGAGTCACCCTAGGTCTGGGTCTGGAGCAGGATGCGACAGGGTCTTAAACTAGCCTCTAGGCGGGAAGCAAAGTGGCGGGCTGGAAGGGCCACCGGGAACCTACTCCATCCTCCTAGTCAATTTGCTGTGTGACCTTGGGCAGCTCATGAGGCTTCTCTGGGCTACCTTTTATTTATTTTTTTTTTAAAGTAAAGGCCATGATCATTTCCCAGGGTAATTCCTGCAGAGTCCTTAGGCGTTCCGAGGAGCTCACAGAGGTGTGTGGAGACAGGCTTGAGGCCCCAGAGGGCTCGTTGCAAACTGAGGGATTGGGGGTGGGCCCTAAATGTGACTTCTCCAGGAGAGGCTTCTCTGGTGTTCAGAAACAGGTGGAGGAGACAGCGTCTCTTGGCCACACGTGAGGGCCTTAGGCCTTCATTCAGTTCCTGGGGGGGTTGGCTGTGGGGGAGGGGCGGGCTACAGGATCCCCAGCCGCAGGAGATGGGGGAAGGCACCAGATGGTACAAGTAGGGCTTCCAGGGAGACCCACCAGGATCCCCAGGCACAGGCGGGCACAGACTGGCTTCGCCAACTGGAACCCCCTCCCTCCGTGAGGGGCCTCAGGCAGACCTCATGTGAGGTCAACACTCTGATTAATTTTGATGTTTAGTTTGAAGGGGGACCTGTGGTGTAATAGAAGATTCTAATCACTGCCTGTAATTACAGAGCAGGCCAAGCCACTAATGATGGAGCAGGATAAATCACCAACCACCTTGTTTAAGAGGGTCTCCAAGTCTAAAATATTATAAAATAGAGTAATTGCCAGACAAAGTTCTGCTGTCTGGAGGGTCGCTTGATGCTTGAGGCCGGGGTTGGGGAGGCGGGGGGCCGGGGAGCTAAGGCCCTCCAGAAATCACAAGTTTCTGAAAATGTTTTTTTCTCTCATTGGGTTAAAATTAGAAATTGCCTCAAAAGCTGAAAAGAGAAAAGAAAAGTCATTTTCAAATGGTCTAGTTCTTATTTTGGGTAGGGTGAAGATTTCTTTATGTTAAGTTTTTTTAAACTATTAACTTAGTTTGATTCTTGAAGCAGTCCGGAGAGGTGGTTGGTCAGGCGCCCTGTGGGTACCCTGCTCTCGGACTGGGAGGCTTTCAGAAGTGGAGCTACTGGGCCCACCTTTTACCAAGGGCAGGCAGGGATTGGTTACTGGGAAAGTGTCACTGTAGGTCTCTTGGGTTTCATCTGTCCGTAACCTGGGGTAAGGAGTGGGATGGAGTTAATGTAGGACCCTCGCTGTCCCCAAATAACAGTGCAGGCCCTCCTTGCAGCGGGAGGTAAACTCAGAGTGAATGGGGTGAACTAAACCCCAGCAGGCCTCTGAGAAGAAGGAAGGTGCTAGAAAAGGATCCAGAAGCTTTTAGGGTCAGCCCTGCCAGGGCCCCAGGGGGCCAGCTAGGGTCTGTCAGGAGGGTCCTGGTGTCAGTTGGAGAATTCCCTGCCCGTCTGACTGTGCGTGGGCAGAGCAGGGGTAAGGGGAGAGAGGAGGACACCCTTCGGCTCTGGACCCCTTTTCCTTTCCCACCCTACCCACAGCAGCTTCAGCCATCTTCCTCCATCAGCTCTCCCCATCTCTGACCTGGGGCTTTACTCTCATAGCAGAGGAGAAGCTGGTGGGTGGGCACCCG
Source organism: Lepilemur ruficaudatus (assembly GCA_963574885.1). Taxonomy (NCBI): domain Eukaryota; kingdom Metazoa; phylum Chordata; class Mammalia; order Primates; family Lepilemuridae; genus Lepilemur; species Lepilemur ruficaudatus. Next base: position 25,543 of record CAUYRT010028771.1, read on the forward strand.
CCCTGGTTTCGTGATTGACGCTTTTGCGTTTTAGCGTTAAGTTCTGAGGCTTGGACCTTGCCCGATAGGCAGGTATCGTAAGCGAGCGGGGCAGGGGATTGTTGGTCATGGCTGCCGGATCCCAAGGTCTCATTCTTTCTACTCTCCTTCTTAGTCCCTTCTGAACTGCCTAGGCTCCCTTTAAAGAAAGGGCAGCTTTGGTCCTGTTGATGTGTCAGCCCTCACCGGGCCGAGCGGCCACCTCCGCTCCACCCATGCACTGGGCTGGCTGTATCTCTGAGCCTGTGGGGTGGTGTCAGGCAGGACAACAAAGAGCCCTTCTGGAGAGTAGATAAGGAGCTGATTAGGGCCAACGGCCCTGCCCCACCCTGTGGCAGCCCGCTGAGGTGGCAGACCCCTCCATGTTGGACAGGGTGGAGGCCTGAGGTCCACTGGGAGTGGGCAGTCCCCTGCAGTGTGCCTGGAGGGTAGGGGGTGGAGAGGGGTTAGGGAGTGGCCTGAGCGAGATGTTTGTTTAAATCCACTCTTCCTGTCTCCCAGCATCCCAGCCATCACTCTGACACCTGCTCCGAAGAGGAGGGAAGATGAGCGAGTCGAGCTCGAAGTCCAGCCAGCCCCTGGCCTCCAAGCAGGAAAAGGACGGCACCGAGAAGCGGGGCCGCGGCAGGCCGCGCAAGCAGCCTCCGGTGAGTCCCGGGACAGCGCTGGTAGGGAGTCAGGTGGGTGTCCGGATCTTTGCCTTGGGGTACCCTTTTGGGCTAGGGAGGGGCTTGGTGTCTCAGCAGGTGGGAACGTGTCTCGTGCTGGAGGGGTGCAGAATCATTCCTGTGTGTTTGCACGTATGCGTCCTCCCCCCCGTGTGTGCTCCTGCCCGACATGTGACTCTGGTCAGAGCCTCCCGAGACCCCAGGAGAGAGCTGGGGCCCAGGTATTCAAGGTGGGTTCTGAAGCCAGTGCCTATGCTATGGTAAACCACCCACCTTTTTCTTTTTCCGGTCTACTATGGACCAATGAATTAGCAAATGAAAATAAGTACACATAAAACCCAAGGTTTTTTTTTTTTTTTTGAGACAGAGTCTCACTCCGTTGCCCAGGCTAGCTCACAGCAACCTCAAACTCCTGGTCTCAAGCAATCCTTCTGTCTCAGCCTCCCAAGTAGCTGGGACTACAGGCATGCGCCACCATACCCGGCTCATTTTTTTCTATATCTTTAGTTGGCCAATTAATTTCTTTCTTTCTATTTATAGTAGAGATGGGGTCTCGCTCTTGCTCAGGCTGGTTTCAAACTCCTGACCTTGAGCAATCCTCCCGCCTCGGCCTCCCAGAGTGCTAGGATTACAGGCGTGAGCCACCACGCCCGGCCCCAAGGTTTTAATCGTTAGATTGAGTGCACATAAAATTACTGTCAGTTTGCTGTATAAGTTTCTACGAAACTTATTGTCGGTTTCTGTACTTGTCATCCCAGGCTGGTTCACGCACAGGCCACACTTTGAATAGTCCTGGAATGGGCTCTGTCCCTGGCTCTTTAAATGGAAATTGAAGCCGAAGAAGTAAAAAATGTTGGGGAATTGTTGCCGGTGGCCCTCAGAACCCTGGTGCTGCTCCCCCCATAAGATCTCACAGGGTGAGACAGCCATCCTGCCGTGGGGCATCCTAGGGAGCGTGGCCAGTTGGGCCTTTGTGGCGAGATCTTTGCTTCCCATAGAGGTGGCTGTCCTCCACGTGAGGGCTGGCTGGGGAAGCCCAGTCACTAACCTTTGCTGGGGAAGAGAAGAGGAGAGGGAAGGAATCCAGGCTGACCCTTGCCCCTTAAACCTCAGGCAGAGCGCGCACCTGCAGGCCTCTCCCACCTGTGAGCCGGAGCGTGGTCTGTACTGGCGAGCCTCTGGGTCTTAAGGAGACATGAGCTGTGAGGAGTCTGGTGGCATTCAGCTGCCAGCTTCAGAGCCAGGGGTTGGGGGACTTGTCCTCCTTTAGCCTGTCCCTCGTATGTTAGCTGTGGTCGTGGGGGCAGTGTCCGGAGTGGTGCTGAGTTACTGGACCATGGTTATCATAAACAGCCCATGGACAGCTGCCCTGGGAAACAGTAGCTGCCAAGCTTTTACTGCCTAGCTTCTATGCATTATGTAGAAGCTTTTTATTCTGTCTCAAGCTTATTAAAATTTCAGTGGCAACAATGGCAGGGATCTCTGGGGTCCAGGCGTAATTCTTCTTCCCTGGAGGCATCCTAGAGGGGTCCCTTCCCCCTTGGCTGTATCCCCGGCAGTCCAGCTGACTCATCTAGAGGGGTGGGCAAGTTATCTAGATGGGTGGCAGCGGTCCTGGCCCGGTGCTAGATACTTACACACATTGACTCTCATAGCACCCTACAAGGTAAGCCTCGTCACCATTTACAGGTGAGGAAACTGAGGCTCCAGCGTGGTGTCCTCAAGATGAGTGGCAGAACTAGGCCGTAGGCAGAGCCACCTAACATTGTGTTTCTGTCCCTGTGACAACTTTCCCAAGGGTCTTCTGACCATTTTGTTGTCCCAGAAACCCCCAGGGACTCAAGGGGAAGGTGAGGAGGAGCTTTGCAAAGATGGTCCCGTTGAGGCCATGGGTCCTGAAGGGCTTGCTGCCGGGGCTCATGTGGACTCCTAGGCCGAGTGATTCTTGCTGACTTGACCCTGCTGGGGTGGCGCAGAGGGGCTCTGTCTTCTGAAGGGGCTGAGAAGGCGGTGACTGTCTCTGACTGCCCCATCTGTCTTTGCAGAAGGAGCCCAGCGAAGTGCCAACACCTAAGAGACCTCGGGGCCGACCAAAGGGAAGCAAAAACAAGGGTGCTGCCAAGACCCGGGTGAGGCTCGAGATAGGGCCGCTCCTGGGCACATGTGGAGCAAAGGTCCCTCTGATTTTCATTGCGGCCATAGCTGGGGGGAGGTGTGGGAAGGGGCTGGCACAGGGGTGGCGATGTGTCTTTGCTAATTGGGGAACGTTGGCTGGTGATTGAGGCCTCACTTATATGGGGTTGGTCCTGCCCAGGACAGTGAGGAAATCAAGGCAGAAGTCCTGCAGCTTTCCTCCTCTGGAGAAAGTCAGAGTGGGGAGAGTGGAGGCCTTTGCCGACACCTGGGCTGAGAATATTACCTTCTACCCTGTGGTGTCCTGGAGCCTGAAGGGGTGGGGACAGCAGCAGAGGCCAGATTCGCAGTGGCATCAGGCTTTCAGAAAAGTTGTTTTTTGTTTTTTATTTTATTTTTTCTAAGACACGACTCATATCCTCTGAGTCATGGGTGGAGGAGGGAGTAGGGGGCGTGTGTGTATGTTGAGGGGGGCTAGTGTGGCTGGCCAGTCATCACCAGCTGGGCTTGGGTGGACCTGCTGGGTGCAGGTCCTGGACTGCCCTGAACAGAGGTAGGCAGGTCTGCCCCCGCTGTCCCCGGCATTGGTCATCTCGTGACCGCTGTTGAGCAGTTTTGACTGAGGGGATATTTTCTCTAATCCTCTAGAAAACCACCACAACTCCAGGAAGGAAACCAAGGGGCAGACCCAAAAAACTGGTAGGTGATGGGGCTCCCCTCATTGGCTCTGCGGGAGGGTATGGACACAGGTGCTCGACCCTAAGCACCGCCACGGAAAGACTGCTCTCTCGGGGCTGCGCGCCTCGCCTCGCCAGTCGGCCCGGGGCAGTGGGGATGGGGCCCGGGGCTTTGAAAGGTCTGTGCCCATGAGAAGTGAGGGGTCCCAGGTACAAATTGGGCCACGTCCTGGCCTGCTGTAGTGGAGGGGGTGTTTCTACCTCTCTCTGCTCCTAGAATAGACTCAGAACTACTAGGGGCAATCTTGGGAGTCATCCAGTCTGTCCCTCCATCACAGATGAAAGCCACGGGAGGATGCGGTGAGGCTTGTCCTCTCTGTGATCCTCTTGGGAGCCCGTCAGCCCTGGCTGGGGGACACTGCTGGCTAGCAGCTGCTCACAGAAAGCATCTCTACTTCTGGGCCCCCAAATAGCTGGTGGGGGCTAGGTGGGCTGAGTCAGGAGACTATGGGTACCTCTAGGGGTACATTGCAGTTAGGGCCACAACGGCCTTGCAGCTCCTGGCAGATTCTTACCCCTAACCTGCTCCTTAACTCTAAGGCTTTCATTCATTCCTTATTCCTTGAGCTGAGCCACCACTGGGGTGGGGGTGGGGGCCAGGGGGTGCTGCTGGCCAGGCCCCACGAGTGAGTAACAGGAAACAAGTTGTTTTGGAGTTTGTGCCTGTCACGGGGGCTGTAGCCCCATGTGTGGTGTCCCAACATTCCCGCCCAGTGAGTGGGCCCCGGCGGCACACACTTCCCCTTCCTCCCCACCCCGGCCTGGGGTCAGCCCTGGGCCACCGGCCCTCTGTGGGATAAGGCCACTTGGTTCCCCTGCACCCACCGTGGGGCTCTGTGCGAGGCAGCTACCACTTCCTTCCTGGTTCCCTTCCCTAGGCTCCCTCCTGGGTAGAACTGGCCTTCCTGGGCCTTCCTGAGCTCGGTGTGCACTGGGCTGTGCCCTCCTGTCCCCACCACGGGCCTGGGGGCCAAGGAGGCCTGGCTTCTGGCTCTGGGTGAGAGCAGAATGTGTGTGGGGTTTCTTTCCTCCTTTTAAATTCTTCCTTTTTATGAATGAAACCGGGCCGGAGAGGTTGCTGAGTCACCCACACACTCAGCCCTGACTCATCCCCCTTCCAGAGAGCCAGGGAGTGCGGGGGGCATGGGGGCCAGCCTCTGGGGGTGGAGGAGGAGGAGGAGGAGTCCAGGCCAGAGCTCACACTTACAGCTCTGCCCACCTCACAGGAGAAGGAGGAGGAGGAGGGCATCTCCCAGGAGTCCTCAGAGGAGGAGCAGTGACCGTGCGTGCCGCCTGCTCCCTCGCGGAGGAGCAGCTTCTTTCTGGGACTGGACAGCTTTGCTCCGCTCCCACTGCCCCGCCCCAGGCCCCCATCACCGCCTCTGCCCGCAGCCCCCGCCCTCCCCTCCACACACTACAGCACACCAGCTGCGTGGGGAGCTGCCCCGGTCCCGGCCCTCCCACCGCGCGCACACCTGCCCTCCCGGACAAGGCTAACGTCCCACTTAGCCGCACTCTGCGCCTGCTGTGTCCCTGCTCCCTAGGTGGTGGGGACGTTGCTCTCTGGGCTCTTGGTTTGGGGGCCCCTCTCTGCTCCTCCACTGTTCCCTCTGGCTTCCCATAGAGGGGCCTGGGAGGGCTCCCCTGGCCTTAAAGGGGCCCAAGCCCCATCTCATTCTGGCATGTCCCACTCCACTGTCCTGGCAGCAGCAGGTGTGGTCAATGGAGGGGGGCGCCTGGCCCCTATGATGCCCCCAGCCACCCTGTATCTTTGTCACCATGCGGGGCTCACACCCGCTTTCCTTCCTTCCCCACCGTCCCTAGTCCCTGCACTAGGTTGGACGGCCCCCTTTGGGATACAGGAAGGCAGGCAGGAGGGATGCGAGTCCCCTCCCCTATGCACAGGGGCCCCAGCCCAGCTTGCCCTCAGCTTGGGGTCTGAGTACTTATTGGAGTGAAGGAGGTGCAGTCCCCCTTGTCCAGGAGAGGCCCAGATTCCCTGTGGCGGCCCCCTAAGTTGGGCTGGGTCTGCTCGCTGCACCCCACCTGCTCCCACCCTGCAGCCGGGGGCTAATAACGAGGAGCTGGCCCTGCCCGTGCCCAACCCTCCTGCTCCTCCCCAACCCCCAAGGTTCTGGTTCCATCTTTCCTCTGTTCACAAACTACCTCTGGACAGTTGTGTTGTTTTGTTCCATGTTCCATTCTTAGACATCGTCATTGCTGCTGCTACCAGCGCCAAATGGTCATCCTCATTGCCTTCTGTTCTGCCCGCATTCCCCTCCCCCAAAATACTCTTTGCGGGGAAGGGGGGCTGGGGCGCAGCAGGCTGGGTTACCGACCACCCCAGTCCCAGGGAAGGTGGGGCCTTGCCCCTAGGATGCTGCAGCAGAGTGAGGAGGGGGCCCAAACTGACCATGAAGGGTGTAGGGGCCACCTCCTCCCCCTGTTCTGTCGGGGAGGGGGTAGCCGTTATTTGTCCCAGCCTGGGGCTCCCCTCTGGTTTCCTATTTGCAGTTACTTGAATAAAAAAAATATCCTTTTCTGGACTGGAGTCTGATGTGTGCGCACAGAGCCTGGGATAGCCGCACAGAGCCTGGGATAGCCGGGGTAAAAACCGAGGGTGCAGTGGGTGGGGGGTCTGTCCCAGGCCGGGGGAGGAGGAGAATTGGCATTGGAGTCAGCTCAGTGAAACTGACCACACCCCTTGCCACAAAACATTTTATTTACAAAATATATATACTGAATACTATACATCCCATCCCTGCCCGGTCACCATGGAGACAACTCAAAAGCCCTCTCGGGTATTTATGCCAAAGGCAAGTCCAGGAGGGCTGGAGAACCCAAAGCTGACTCCTGGCCCTGCTCCCCACCCCCCAGGGGAGGAAAAGCTCCTCCTGTTGGTGCTTGGCGGGTGGGTGGTGGGCTCAGCACCCGCAGAGGGCAGTGAGGCAGGGGGTGGCTGATGTGCAGGGCTCAGGCAGTGGGTGCTGCTGGGAGGAGGGGGTATGGTGACCTGGTACCCAGCAGGGGGAGCTGGGTGACCGCAGGTGGGAGGGGAAGCAGAACACAGGGCCCTGGACATCCCAAGACCCTCAAGGCTCTGGAGGCTGGGCAAGGGCGTCAGGTCACGTCTTGACATCCAGCAAGGGCGTCCGCTTGTGCTGGTAGCTGCTCTGCCAGCCGTGTACCACCTGTTGAGGAGACCGCACCACAAGGCTGGGCTTTGGCCCCTGGAGTCTGCAGCACTTGGAGGAGGCACTCACTATGGTCACAGCCCAAGTGGGGGCGACTGAGGGCTCTGGTTCCAGTACAGGAGAGTGTGGGTGACAACACACCGCGTCCACCTCTGCCTGAGTCTGCTCCCCCAGAGCGCTCACCTTGGGGTCTCCCACATCAGAGAGTAGCTCCTGCTCAGCCTCGTGCAGCTCCTCAGCAGGGTCATAGCTGTACATGGGGAGCAGGTGATGGCGAAGCCGGTCCACCCTGGGGAGCGAGGAGGGGGCTTAGCCTAGGGGACCCCACGACCCTCATCAAATGCCTGACTGCCTGGTTTCCACTCCCTACCCCAGGGGGAGGGGCACTTCCAGTGGGTGCCTTTTGGGTCAAACTGTAGCTCCAAAAATACAAGCCTGATTGTATAAAGGGGCCTCTCCCCAGTGAGTAAACTGAGGCTGGGCAGGGAAAACCAATTTCAGGTTTGTAGCAGGATGGCTGAGGGACATCTTACAACTGCGCAGACAACTCCGATCCTATGGGAAGAAATGTAAGCAGAACACGGGTGGGGGCCAGGAGTAGAACTGGGGTCAGGGACACTTACCGCTGCTTCTTCTGCACATACATCACCTGGAACAGAAACACGGCACTGTGAGGCTGCTGAGCCCAGGAAGGCCCACAGCCAGAGGGGACCCACCTCCACACCCTTCACAGGAGGACAGCTGAGACTGTGCAGGCCAGACCAGGCCTACCCAGCCTCTGCCATAGCAAAGGTGTGGGTGTCTGCGTGCACACGTGGGGGCTCCTTACCACAGCCACCACCACCCCGACCAGGGTGATGAGGAAGAAAGGCCCCAACACATAGCCCACCATGGAGTCGCTGTTGGCCTGGGGGGCATTGGGCACCGTGGTGTTACTCATGACATCGGCAGCCGGAGGGCTGGGTGGTCAGCATGGGCTGTGGTGCCTCGGGAGGGCGCCTCCAGTGGGCTCCCTGGGGAGGAGGAAGGGAGGTTATTGATTGCACCCCGGGTGACATCCAGACTCTGGATCCCTCCCCCAAGGCTGGACATATATGAATGTTGGTCCCAGGTCAAACACTGGGAAGAGGATCCTCCAGGTAAAAGCACTGGGTGTAACCCTCCAGTGGCTCTTAGCAGATCGTGGGTGGAAGGAAGGGCACAGGGGAAAGCTCTGTCCGGGGCCTGAGTCCTGGCTAGCTCCTCTCCCTCCATCAGATGCTGGCCAAACATGCAAGTCTCAACTTCTGGGGAAAGATGAGGTGCAGGTTCCCAGCTCCTGCCCCAGACCTCCTGGGGCATTGGGTTGCCAGCCCCTGTCCAGTGAAGCAGAAGAGGCTAACACAGGAGATGAGGCTAACACAGGAAGACCCTGCGCTGCAGCCGAGGGGTGAGGTGGGAGCATTTGAAAGAGCAGGCGTCCGTCCTGGTCCAATCCCACACTTCAGGCCGTGGGCCCCAAGCACAGGCTTTATGCCTTTCTTGTCGCTGGTGTCACCTCAGATACATAGTCCGAACACTCCACCATCGGTCTCGTGTGCCAAGGTGAACACAAGTGAGTAAAGCTGGATTGTATCTTCGAGATGATGTCACCTCCCTCTGGTTTCCACCCGGGGATCCGCCCAGGTCCCTCCTCTCCCGGCCCGAGCTGACAGGCGGAGGTGGAGGTGGTGGGGTCACCCCCACCAACAGAAGCAAGGAGACCATCCTGGGGCGGCTGCACGGAGATGGCCCAAGGTCCCGGGCCCGGGTTCGCCTGGGTCTCCATCAGAGGGCGAGGTATGAGCTACCTACCCCGTGTCCGTGTGGCATGGGGCACCAAGCTGCCCGTCCCCAGTCGCATGCTCACCGTCCCAGGCCGAGGGGGTATGCCAGGGTGGGGAGGGCCGCTCCTAGGATGCGGGCCAGCACCAGCAGACAGGAGGTAGCTCCCACGGCGCTGGCAGGATCAGGCCGGGGATGGGGGTGTTGGGGGATCGCGGAGGGGCCGCCCTGCGCCCGGCCATGCTGGAATCCCGGAACCCCGAGGCGTGGACCCGCGCGGCGCTCCGCAGCCCGGCCGACCTGGCCATGCCTTACCTCCCGCCGCTGCAGCCCGGACAGCAACGCCCTCGGCTGGCTCCGGGGCCCCGGAAGAGCCGGCAGGCGCGTGATCAAAGGACCCGGGGAAATGGGCGGGGCCTCGGCCGCCAAGCGCGGCCAATCCAGGGGCGGGAGGCGGGCGGCCCGGAGCCGCCAATCCCGAGGCGAGGGACGGCGGCGCGCGGGCGGCGCGGCCGCGCTGGGGCCTCCCGCGGCGGCAGGGGGCAGCCGAGGGCCGCGCAGCGCCGGGGAAGCGCGCGGGGCGGGTGCGCGCCTTCCCGGCGTACCCTGAGCCGGCCGAGCGTGGCTGCGGGAAGCGGGCTTACCGCGCGTCCACCCTTGCGGTTGAAGCCCGGTGCAGGGCCCGACACGCTCTAAGGTCCAACCCACGCGGCCTCCGTTAGCGTCTGTAGCAGGCCCTGGGCTGCGCTCACGGGCGGAGCCGGGCAGGTCCGAGCGAGCTCCTGCCGAGCCACGGGGCCCCAGGCCCCCGCCCTCTCGTGCCTCAGTCTTCCCATCTGTGAAACAGGCTGCTGTGAGGACTAAATGATGCCGTGCGTGAGCATCTCGCACGTAGTATGCCCGGAATGTCAGCTCCTCCTGTCCACCTCTTTCCGGTCTGGGGCACGCAGACGGAGCAGCGGGGTGACGTTCCGCTGGGTCACAGGCAACTTGCTAAATTGGAAGACTTGGGTCGGAGCTTTCGCGGTGTGATTGTTAAAATGACGCACACTTAACGGAGAAATCTGAGTAAGACTGGTGGCGTTGACCAATATCGCTCTCCTGGTTGTGATTATGTTTGCCAAGTGTTACCAAGGGGTAAGCTAAGCAACGTGTACAAGGGATCTCTGTATTATTTGTTACAACGCATGTGAATCCACAGTTATCGCAAACATACCCGTGTGTGTACACATATATGTGTGTCATTTATATATGTGTGTATATATAGTTTTGTGGCAGGCCTTCCTCTACCCTTCTAACCTCCAAAATCACACAGGATTGGGAAAACTCACTGCCAGGTGATGGAAACCACCCAAGAACGTCAAGGTTGTGGCTGCTGAACCAGGCTAAAGCCCTCCTGGGTCATCAGGTGGTAATGGGGAAAAGGTATGACCTAGGCCACCCTGTTCTTTATTCTTGCCAGAGGAACCCTTAGGGGCATTTGTGAGGTTCTGGGAGCCAGGCCCTACTAGCTAGAGGCAGCCAATGGTGGGGACATAGGGGATCACTTGGTCTGGCCTTGTTTCCTCAGCCCCTTCCAGAGAAGGCTGGATGAAGGCAAGTCTGGTGCAGAGGCCTACCCAACCGGAAACCGGAGGGCAGATGGGAACTTTATTGCCTCCAGACACCACCCTCTGACTGTGGCAGGGAATCAGGGATAGAGGGAAAGGAATAAGAAATGCCTGAGCCTGGGAACTCCGGGTGGATCTCCTGGTGCTCTCAGGCCTTTGAGTCTGGAGAACAGGGAGACCATCCACCCTAGGCTTCTGCCGGAGCTTGGTCTTCACCCCACAAGGAAGTGGGAAGCATATTCTAAACTGAATGTAAATGAAAAAAACATATCAGAATTTGTGGGATGTCTCTAAAATGGAGAGAAATTTTTTAGCCCTAAATGCCTTTTACCAATGATCTTTATTTCTTTGTATGGCTTTGAGTTATCATCCAGTGCCCTTTTGTTTCACTCTGAAGGACTCCTTTTAGCATTTCTCGTAGAGCAGGTCTACTAGAAATAAATTCCCTTAGTTTTTGTTTATCTGGAATTATCTGTTTAATTTCTCCTTCATTTTGCTTTTTTTAATTTTTTAATTTTTTTTGAGACAGAGTCTGACTCTGTTGCCCGGGCTAGAGTGCCGTGGCGTCAGCCTAGCTCACAGCAACCTCACACTCCTGGGCTCAAGCAATCCCACTGTCTCAGCCTCCTGAGTGGCTGGAACTACAGGCATGCGCCACCATGCCAGGCCAATTTTTTATACATATATTTTAGTTGTCCAGCTAATTTCTTTCTATATACTTTTTTAGTAGAGACAGGGTCTTGTTCTTGCTCAGGCTGGTCTCAAACTCCTGAGCTCAAACGATCCACCTCCTCGGCCTCCCAGAGTTCTAGGATTACAGGCGGGAGCCACCATGCCCAGCCTCTTCTTCATTTTGGAGTGATAGTTTTGCTGGACATACAACTCTTGGTTGCCAGGGTTTTTTCTGTTGTTGTTGTTGTTTTTTCCTTCTCTTAGTACTGTAAATATATCATCCCACTGGTTTCTGTCCTCCCTCATTTTTGACAATAAGTAGGGTGTTTATCTTAGGATGTTAATGTAATCCTCATGATAACCACTAAGAAAACAACTAAAGAATATATAGAAAAGGAAATGAAGAAGAAATAAAAAATGTTGCACTAGAAAAAAAATCAATCCAACACAAAAGAGGGCAGTATTGGAGGAATTGAGGAACAAAAAAGATAGGACATATAGAAAACAACACTATGGCAGAAGTAAGTCCTTCAATATAAGTAATCACATTAAATGTAAATGGATTAAATGCACCAATTAAAAGACAGTGATTGGAGATGGCTGTACAACATTGTGAATATACTTAATGACACTGAATTGTACACTTAGAAATGATTAAAATGGCAAATTTATATCATATACATTTTACTACTCATAAGAAAGATTCCAGAATGGATTTTTATTTTTATTTTGTAAATTTTTTAGAGATGGAGGTCTTGCTATGTTGTCCAGGCTGGAGTGCACTGGCTATTCACAAGCACAATCATAGTGCACTACAGCCCTTTAATTCCTGAGCTTTAAGTGATCCTTCTGCCTCAGTCTCCTGTGGACTATAGGCATGTACCATGATGCTCACCTGGAATGGATTTTGAAATGATCCAACTGGACTTGGAACAGACATTTCTCCAAAGAAGACATACAAATGGCCAATAAGCAAATGGAAAGATGTTCAACACCACTAATAATTAGGGAAATGCAAATCAAAACCACAATGAGATACTACTTCACACCCATTAGGATGGATTATTTTAAAATAATAAATTTAAAATATATATATATATTTTAAAAAAACAGAAAATAACAAGTGTTGATAAGGATGTGGAGAAATTAGAACACTTGTACACTGTTGGTAGGAATGTAAAATGCTGCAGCCACTATGGAAAACAGTATGGAAGTTCCTCAAGAAATTAAAAATAAACTGGGTACAGTGGTATGCACCTGTAGTCCCGGCTACTCAGGTTCAAATGGTTAATAAAAAAGTTCAAGTATATGTTGCTTTAGAGATTCATTTTATACCCAAAGACACTAATAAGTTGTAAGTGAAAAGATGAAAAAAGGTATTCCATGCAAAGAGTAACCAAAAGACCAAAAATGGCTATACTAATATTAGACAAAATAGGTTTTAAGTCAAAAATTGCCACACAAGACAAAGGATTTTTTTTTTTTTTTTTTTTTTTTTGAGACAGAGTCTTGCTCTGTTGCCCGGGCTACAGTGAGTGCCATGGCGTCAGCCTAGCTCACAGCAACCTCGCACTCCTGGGCTCAAGCAATCCTTCTGCCTCAGCCTCACGAGTAAGCTGGGACTACAGGCATGTGCCACCATGCCCGGCTAAGTTTTTCTATATATTTTTAGTTGTCCAATTCATTTCTTTCTATTTTTAGTAGAGACGAGGTCTCACTCTTGCTCAGGCTGGTTTCGAACTCCTGACCTTGAGCGATCCGCTCGCCTCGGCCTCCCAGAGGGCTAGGATTACAGGCGTGAGCCACCGTGCCCGGCCAACAAAGGATATTTTATATTGATAAAAGAATCAATTCATCAAGAAGATACAGCAATTATAAACATATACACATCAAACAACAGAGTCCTAGAATATATGAAGCAAATATTGACAGAACTGAAGAAATAGTTTACTTTTTGTTTTTTTTTAGATAGAATTAAAGAGATTTAATTTTTAGAATATGGGGAGTAACTTAAATTCTCATGTGTCACTAGTGGTGGTGTGACATGGTACAACCACTTTGGAAAACAGTTAAAATTTTCTTATACTTTTAAATATGAACCTAGTAATGATAAATCAGTTTCACACCCATAAGAAGAAAATGAAAATATGTGCCCTCCACAAATGTAAACAAAAATGATTGTAGCAGCATTATTTTATTTATTTACTTTTTTTTAGAGGCAGGGTCTTGCTCTGTCACCCAGGCTAGAGTGCAGTGGTGCTATCATAGCTCACTGTAGCCTCAAACTCCTGGGCTCAAGTGATCCTTCTGTCTCAGCCTCTCCAGTAGGTAGGACTAGAGGCATGCACCACCATGGCTGGCTAAGTTAAAAACGTTTTTTTGGTAGAGAAAGGGTTTTGCTATGTTGCCCAGGCTGGTCACGAACTCCGGACCTCAAGTGATCCTCCTGACTCAGCCTCCCAAATTTATTTAATTAATTTTTATTTTTAAAGAAATTATTTTATTTTATTTTATTTTATTTTTTTGAGACAAAGTCTCACTCTCTTGCCCGGGCTAGAGTGAGTGCCGTGGCATCAGCTTAGCTCTCAGCAACCTCAGACTCCTGGGCTCAAGCGATCCTTCTGCCTCAGCCTCCCAAGTAGCTGGGACTACAGGCATGTGCCACCATGCCCGGCTCATTTTTTCTATATATATCTTTAGTTAGCCAATTAATTTCCTTCTATTTATAGTAGAGACAGGGTTTCGCTCTTGCTCAGGCTGGTTTCGAACTCCTGACCTTGAGCGATCCACCCGCCTCGGCCTCTCAGAGTGCTAGAATTACAAGCATGAGCCGCCGCGCCCGGCCAAGAAATTTTATTTTTTGATAAATTATAATCATATATAATTATGGGTTATGAAGTGATGTTATGATATATGTATATCATGTAGAATGATTCAATCAAGCTAATTAACATACCTACTTACTTACTTATTTATTCCTCCTGTCTAAGTGTTACTTTGGAATCTTTCACCAACATCTTCCCATTCTCTTTACCCTGTGGCCTCTGGTGACCACCAATATACTCTCTGCTTCTATGAGTTTGATTGTTTTAGGTTCCACATAAAAGCGAGAACATGCAGTATTCATGAACATGTCTAGAAATAGAAAGTTCTACAATAATAGTTGGAGACTTTAATACCTTCCTTTTGTTAATGAATGGAATATCCTAGGTAGAAGATCAATATGGAAATAGAAGACTTGAAAAACACTATAAACCTACTGGACCTAACAGACATAAACAGACTACTCCACCCAACCATAGTATTCATTCTTCTGAAGTGCACATGAACATTCTCCAGGATAGACAATAGGCCACAAAACAAAATCTTTTTTTTTTTTTTTTGAGACAGAGTTTCTATTGCCCCAAGTAAAGTGCGGTGACATCATCATAGCTCACTGCAACCTCAAACTCCCAGGCTCAAGTGATCCTCTTGCCTCAGCCTCCTGGTAGCTGAGATTACAGGGGCACACTACCATGCCTGGCTATTTTTTTCTATTTTTGGTAGAGACAAGGTCTCACTCTTGCTCAGGCTGGTCTCAAGTGATTCTCCTGCCTTGGCCTCCCAGAGTGCTAGGAATACAGGTGTGAGCCACCTCACCTGGCCCAAATCTTAATAAATTAAAAAGACTTCCCAACCAAGAAAAGCCCAGGAGTAGATGACTTCACTGGTGAATATTTTTACTAAACATCTAAAGGAAAATTAATTCCAATCTTTCTCAAACTATTCCAAAAAAATACGAGGAGGGAATACTTCCCAACTTTTTTTTTTTTTTTTTTTTTTGAGACAGAGTCTCACTCTGCTGCCCGGGCTAGAGTGAGTGCCATGGCGTCAGCCTAGCTCACAGCAACCTCTAACTCCTGGGCTCAAGCGATCCTCCTGCCTCAGCCTCCCGAGTAGCTGGGACTACAGGCATGTGCCACCATGCCCGGCTAATTTTTTCTACATATTTTTAGTTGGCCAATTAATTTCTTTCTATTTTTATTAGAGACAGGGTCTCGATCTTGGTCAGGCTGGTTTTGAACTCATGACCTTGAGCGATCCTCCCTCCTCGGCCTCCCAGAGTCCTAGGATTACAGGCGTGAGCCACCGCGCCCGGCCTTGTCAAGAGAATTTTTAATGCTAGCCACAACATTATGTCTTTCTTTTAATCTAATTTCTCTATTAATACAAAAAAAGCAATTGTTTAGAATAAGAGATCTCTAAAATTTATTTTTTAAAAAAAATTTAGAAGTCTTTTAATTTAAAGAATCTGTCTTTTGGCCATTAGTCTCAATCATATATTTATTCCAAAAGTGACTCAATCCAATGCCTCCTCATAGAAAGCCCTCCTCATAGAAAGTGGTAACTTTTCAGGTTTAGCCTGGAGAGGGCCCAGAGAAGTCAATTTCCAAGATTCCCATAAACTCACTCTTAGAAATAGACAAGACAGACAAAGAACATAAGGCCTTTTAAGACAAAGACTCCCCTAGAGCTTGACACGTTTGGTACAAAGAGTGTGCCGCTTATGTGTCTCGGACCCCCCCGTCTTTCTCATGTTGGCTGCCTGACTTGTTCCAGAAAAAACATCCCTTCCACCCCGCATGGCAAGACTGAGGAGAAAACTCCTACTCAGTGACAAGACAAACTCAGGGATATGGAACAGGACCAGAGGGGAACATCATAGAGGTCTTATTTTTGTTTTTTTCCAGAGACCTGCAGCAAAGTTTGTCTTAACAGATGGCAGTCTAGTCAGAAGCGTGTAACTGGTACCCTGCAGGGCAGGCTCGACATAGGGCTCACAGGGGTGCTAGGCCCCTGTTCTACCCTATGATAACCCTCTTTTTGACAAGAGGACACACAAAGACAATGACAAAAGAAATCAATAACAACAACAAAAGGTTATTTCTGAGAGGAGAATCAGACATTATGAATATTCATACCACAACGTTCCAAAAAATATGCCAATACCAGAGTCACTTTACAAAGACCAGTCACTCAGAAAAACCTTTCCTCTCGTTAATCTTAAATTTGGAAAGGACAATGATGTTTACCGTCTGCTCAGCCAGAGCCCACAGAAACAGGAAACTGGGAGGCTGACTGGTAAGTGAAGCTATCTCACTGTGTTGCTGGCCGGTGGGAGTTCCAATTCTCCTCACTTGGGCTTTCAGAGTGGCTTTGAGATCCTGCTGGCAACACCAAACTGTGGGGGTGTGGAGAAACTTCTCCCTTCCCCTGAAAGTTCGCTAAAAGATCAAAACTCACAAATAAAGCAGATTAATAAGAGGAAGAGGTTTATTTGCCATGCGCACAGGGAGAATCACAGAGTGATTACCCAATATTGCAATCGGGATCCAGGTATTTTTATACCTGCATTTTAGAGGGGCAGGGGGATGAGGAGTACTGGTAATTATGTTTAGGGGACAATGATGGTTGTTAGGGAGGATGAATAGATACTTGGGAGAGTGAATGGATGGGAGAAACAGATTGACTTACAAATTATCCTGAGAGACAGGTATTATCTTTTAAATGATTTGAGCCAGGTCTGGTTGCATTCTTGATTTTTTTTCCTGCAATATGGTGAAATTACAGGGAAGGGAAGGGAAGTCCATTATTCATTTGATTGGTCCCTTGGGTTATGCAGATAGAGGGAAAGCCCCTTTCAAGGGCCTGTTGATCTCTAAGGCCTTTAATTCAAAATACTCTTTATACCAAGGAGTCATATTTTGGGGTGAAATTTCCTTAGCTCCTTCAGTAGCCACCGTGCTCCGAGTAAGATCCAAGATTCTTGGTGGCTGGTTTTATCTCCCTTCACTTTTTCCCTGGTCTATCACATTCTCACCAAACTGGCTTCTTTCAGTTCCTTGATCATAGCAAACTCTTACTTGCTTCAAAGCCCCTGCACACTCTGTTGACTCTGAGAAAACCTCCTCTCTCTCTCTCTCCCTTCATTTGGCTAACTCAGTCTTCCGGGGCTTTGGCTTAAATGGCATCTCCTAAGACTCCTCAGGCTCTTTCTCTTCTCTTCTCTTCCACGTGTCTCCTGTCACACCGTCAAAATGCTTTTGTTGTTGTTGTTGTTTTAAGAGACAGGATCTCGCTATATGTTGCCTAGGCTGGCTTTCAACTCCTCAAGCAATCTTCCTACCTCAGCCTCCCGAGTAGCTGGGACTACCAGTGCAGTGCACACTACCATGCCTGGCTTCTTAATGCTCTTAATACATTCTGTGCTTTCCTCATAACAGCTACCACAATTTTGTCAACTAAAATAAAATCTTAAGCCCCGCCAGCTGACTGAATCAACCCCCTCTTGGCCAAGGGATACCCTAAAACTGAGTTGCCGGCCGTGAGAAGGGAAGTCAGACATGCTTCATCGTGTCCCTCTTCCTTCTTGAAGACGTCCTTTGTAACTCATTAACAGGCCTAAGACTATGCAAAACAACACTTAAACCACACGTGCAGGTCCTCAATTTACTTAACAGATCACTTGAGTCTGGCTTGTCTCTAATTAACAGACTTCCTTAACTTAAAACATTGCAAATCTTTAGACAAAACTTCATTTCTTTAACCAATTACAAATCAAAGAATCTTTAAACCCACCTATAACCTGTAAGGCCCTGCTTTGAAATTTCCTACCTTTTCAAGCCAAACCAATGTATACTTTCCACGTATTGATTTATGACTTTACATGTAATCCCTGTCTCCCAGAAAGGTATAAAACCAAACCATAACCCAACCACTGTGAGTCCACTTGCTCAAGGCTTCTTTTTTATTTATTTATTTATTTTTTGAGACAGAGTCTCACTCTGTTGCCCAGGCTAGAGTGCCGTGGCATCAGCCTAGCTCACAGCAACCTCAAACTCCTGGGCTCAAGCGATCCTTCTGCCTCAGCCTCCTGAGTAGCTGGGACTACAGGCACGTGCCACCGCGCC
>CAUYRT010028772.1:0-10452 GCA_963574885.1 Lepilemur ruficaudatus
CACATGCCTGTAGTCCCGGCTACTCGGGAGGCTGAGGCAGAAGGATTGCTTGAGCCCAGGAGTTTGAGGTTGCTGTGAGCTAGGCTGACGCCATGGCACTCACTCTAGCCTGGGCAACAGAGTGAGACTCTGTCTCAAAAACATAAAAATAAAAAAAATAAAACCACTAAGTTCAAGGATAATTTTCTGCGCAGCAATAGGTGACTAAGACAATCACAATATTGAAAGTGTCCTGTAATGACTGGCTTACTGGTAAGAACTCCATCCTAGCAATTCCTCTTCTCCCCATAGTGACAGGTTGATTTCCTAAGTGCTCCTACCTGCTGAAGTGACCATCTTCAAACTAGGGTTTTTGATCTATTGATATACACCAGGACTTATGCTATTCCATACCTTGTTTTACAGGAATCAATGTCCAGATCCTATAACTCCATATGCCTTTCTTCGTTAGTACTGATTTGCCCAAAATTAAGCCTGCAGTTAGGGGGAAACTCATTCTCAGTTCCCTTTTCCACATCTCCTTCTCTCACTTTGCAAAAGAAAGGCATCCTCTCAGTCTTTCTGAATAGTAGAGTGGTACTTTGCCTGGGACTCAAAGCCTCCTGGACACCACACAAAAGCACACTTAGAAATTTTGTGTGGAGGCCAGGCGTGGTGGCTCACGCCTATAATCCTAGCACTCTGGGAGGCCAAGGCAGGCAGATGGCTCAAGGTCAGGAGTTCAAGACCAGCCTGAACAAGAGTGAGACCCTGTCTCTACTAAAAATAGAAAGAAATTAATTGGCCAACTAAAAATCTATAGGAAAAATTAGCTGGGCATGGTGGCTCATGCCTGTAGTCCCAGCTAACTCGGGAGGCTGAGGCAGGAGGATCGCTTGAGCCCAGGAGTTTGAGGTTGCTGTGAGCTAGGCTGACACCACGGAACTCTAGCCCAGGCAACAGAGTGAGACTCTGTCTCAAAAAAAAAAAAAAAAAAAAGAAAAAGAAAAAGAAATTTGGTGTTGAGAAAGCCAGTGGTTCTAAAGAAGGTGCTGCAATTTATTTTGCACTTTGGGTGATTTCTAATTTTGTGCTATCAATAAAATTGAAGCAGGCCCTAATCCAGTGGTCAGCTGACAGATTATTAAAAATAATCTTTTTTTAACTATGCAATTTTTGGCAACTCAGAAGGATCACTATGTGATTTTGGCAACTCCAAATTCAAAGAATTGAGAGACGCTCTTCTAACAAAACTTTTCTTCCCATCTATTTATTTACATAAACAAGATTTTCAGCACTTATGTCTATAACAAAACTCGGAATAGATTTTTGAAGTTGTACAATAATACCATTTGGGACAATAATTCAGAATCATTTTACTACTTAGACCACTAGAAATTTTTAAAATATATTAACTTATATATATTTTTTTGTTGTAGAAAAGTAGTATAGGGTATTTATTAAAATGGTTTCTGGCACAAAAATATGTAGGATAAAATTCAGTGGGAAAAGTGAAATGCAATTTCAGGCTCAAGAAAAAAAAGAATTGTTTAAAAAACTTGTTTATTTTTTTTAAATGGGCATGGAGGGTATCAAATTGCTATGGTAGAGTCCACTGCATTCATTTAAAACTGTGATAAAACAGTTTTAAGTGACTATATCTCTATGCCAGAAATTACGTCTTTTTCAACTATTGAAACTTACACAAAAATTCTAGTTATTAACTTAAAAATGTGTGGAGACATACAACGTGTTTCAAAATTCCTTTTGAGAGTATGAACAAAAAAAGTCTGAAGACCCTGGGGTAGAGGCCAGCCGCTTCTACGACTCTGCAGATTAGGACTTTATTAGGAATTCAGGATTTAAAATGGCCTTAATGCCGTGGAACACTTTCGGTCTGCCAGTTTATTCTGTGCTGGTCTGTCTCTCTTGGGGCAAGACAGAGCTACTTTTCACCTATTCTAAGTTAGCACTCAGCCTGTGTGGCTTAAGTGACGACTTCTGTTACTACTGGTATGGGGGAGTCCCTGGTACAGTCCCCAACCTGGACTTCCGCGTCATCTCTCTTCCTCGGGTGGAGGTGGGTGGTGAGGCCTACGTAAGCCCTGTCATGTGAGGATGGTTGAAGATAATCTGGGCTGTTTGGGTTAGGAAGGAAAAGACTCTGGGGACTGAGGAATGGGGAGACTGGGGGTCCCCAAAAAGGGGGATGGGGACATCATAAATGTTTTTAAATACTTGAAAACCTGGCTTATGAAAGAGAGATTAGGCTGGTTCTGCTTGATAGAGGCCAGGCCCAGACCATGGGGAAGAAGTTTCAGGGTGACAGACATTGAACAGCCATGAGGAATAACTACAACATTCGAATAAGAAAAGCTATTCAAGAGAGGACCAGGTTGGAGGCCGGGCTCCGTGGCTCAGGCCTGTAATCCTAGCACTCTGGGAGGCCAAGGCGGGAGGATCACTTGAGCTCAGGAGTTTGACACCAGCCTGAGCAAGAGTGAGACCCTGTCTCTACTAAAAATAGAAAGATATTAATTGGCCAACCAAAATATATATATATAAAGAGGACCAGGCACCTTGTGAAGAAGTGAGCTTGCTGTCCCTGGAGGAATGTAAGCAGAGGCCGGATTATCACTGTCAGGGATGCTGTAGATTCTGCTGCTGGGTGGGACGTTGGGCTGAACCAACACTGGGAGCCCTGGTGGCTACTCTCCCTACACCCAGCTATGACACGCTGTTGTCACAAATGCCACATGATAACCTGGAGGGAAGAAAACTCCCATTTTAGGCTGGGTGAGGTGGCTCACGCCTATAATCCCAGCACTTTGAGAGGCCAAGGCAGGCGGACTGCTTCAGGCCAGGAGTTTAAGACCAACCTGGTGAACAAAGCAAGACCTTGTCTCTACAAAAAAATTAAAATATTAGCTGGGTGTGGTGGCCTGTGCCTGTAGCCCCAGCTACTTGGGAGGCTGAGGCAGGAGGATCGCTTGAGCCCAGGTTTTTGAGGCTGCAGTGAGTTATGATCGTACCACTGCTCTCCAGCCTGGGCAACAGAGTGAAACCCTGTCTCTAAAACACAAACAAACAAAACCAACTCCCATCTTAAAGGTTGCTCTGTGGAGGGTTTGATGTCAGTCCTTTACAACTCAGTAAGGCTATAACTCACGTGTTCTCCTCGGTGGGGCGTTTCACGGGAAGCTTGCGTTTCATCCTGAATGGAATGAGTGGCCTTGCTTCCTAGTAGGCACCTGACTCTGTTGTAAACAGGTGGCGGGTTGGCTTCTTTGCTTGGGAGAAGAGGGAGGAAAAACTGTGCATTTTATGTTTCCCCAGAACCTCCAAATCTCTGTTCATAGAAGCTGTTTGCAAAACTCAAGGGCTGTAGTATAAATAATTGTAATGACCCTCCCCCCCAGAATAGAATGGCAAACCTATTGGAGCTTGGATAGAGAGGAGGGAGGAGAAAAATGAGGTGGTGTGGGTCACAGGAAATGCAAATGGCACTGCCTGCGTGCCCTCAGCCCAAACACCCCCCTGAAGTGTTCAGAGCCTCCAGGCCCCCAGCAGTCCCCGCTCACCAAAACTTGCTCTCTCTGAAGAAGCTGCAGGATCCCCTTCCAGAGCGGTGCAAAGGCCGCGGTACACTTTATCCCCAGAGTCTTGCGCCCTCTGCTGGACACTTCCCAACAGCTAGTTTTATTTTTTGCTTTTTCTCTCATTTTCAACATTCCATAATTCCCTGATCTTTGAAAGTCCTAACTGGAAGGGCCAACCCTCTCATTTGACAGATGAGAAAACGGAGGCTCAGAGAGGAGGCAGGACCCACCGAAAGCCACGTGGCTGCTTTTGGCTGGAGCATTTCTGGAAATAGGGGAAGAGGATAGGAGCTCTCGAGACCCGCTTGAGTAGCAGAGAATTTCACTCACAACCTTGCCCCACTTGCCTTGCTCAGGAAGCTTCCTTTTCACTTCATGTCACCTGGTAAAAAATAAAAATGGAACCAATAAACAAAAATCTTGCTGTGGGCCTCAAGTTTCAACCTGATTTTAAGTGAGACTTTCTCATGTCCTGAGATGAAGCAGAGGGAGTCAGAGACAGAGTCTGAGCTTAGGATGGGTCTCGGGGCTTGTGATTAATTACATAACCCTGTGCGTACATTAATAAAACGTGCCTAGAAGATGCTGTCTGTTTCCAAATCCTACCCATCCTTTAGGGCAGCGGTCCCCAACCTATGGTGAGTTGTATAACTATTTCATTACATGTTACAATGTAATAATAGAAATAAAGTGCACAATAAATGTAATGCACTTGAATCATCCCCAAACCATCCCCCCATCCCCCATCCTTGGAAAATTTGTCTTTCATGAAACCGTCACTGGTGCCAAAAAGGTTGGGGACTACTGCTGCAGGGCAGTGAATCTCAGTCTTGGCAACAAACTGGAATCACTTAAAAAAATGCTGATCCCTGTGTCTCACCCCAGAGGCTCCCACTTAATTGTCTGGGGTTTGGTCTTTAAACACTCCCCGGGTGATTCTAAGGCAGAGCCGTGGTAAAGAACCCTGCTTTAGGGCCTACTCTGCATCTAACCTTCTTTGAAAAGCCTTCCCACAATATGTGGATATATGTTTCTGTTCTGTTTGGTACCTGAGACTTACAATGTCTGTAATATACTTTATAATACTTCAGTACACTCAGTTGAGCTCTAATTCTAGGGTGGCCCAGTAACATGCTGTCAAGAATTTCCATTCCAGGGTGCTCAGCTGGCATATGAGGAAAGGCCACACTCTACGTGTAGTCACAAGTCCTTCTGCTATCACGTCTTGATCAGTCACCAGGTCTTTGCTCATTAGTAAACTGAATGTCACAATGAGTTTTCATTGATGAAATTGGTGACTGGTGAAATAGCAGGATGAATGTTACAAGTAGGCCCTCTTTGGTGAAATTAAAGGTCGAATTTGGTCAAGATTTGGGGGTTGGCTAGAGACACTCCCCATCCTTGCCAGAACAAGCCAGAACAAGAATCCAGAGTGTCCTATAGCTGGCATCAATAGGGAGGGTGCCCAGTGCTGGATCCCAACTTGGCCTTGTGTCCAGCCGATGGCTGAGGAGGACTTCTGAGTGTACCGTGCTGACTAGAAGCATGAAATCCTGCCTCTGAGAAACTGCAATGAATGAACCTTTTATACAGGTGAGCCTCAAGTGGCCCTGCCTTACAGGTGCGACCAGAGCTCCTGACAGGTAAGAGTGCTGAGACCTCATTAAGCTCACAAAGCCGGTTGTAGGGCCCTCCGCACCTACTTGCCACTGAAGGCTTGTTTAATAAGTGGCAGAACACGGAGTAGCTGAACTGCTTTCTTCATAACCTGTAGCCACCACTTCAAGCTTCTTGGGCAACTGTTATCTACCAAAAAGGGCTTAAGTGTGACATATAAACCTAAATCATTTTCTGAGCCTTGTATATTTATGACTCTTTTAAGCAAATATTAACCAAGACATTATTTATGAAACACCCACTATATTTCAGACACTCTATGAGGCACTAGAGATAAATAAAATGTCTTTTGGGGGCCCAGGCCTACTAACATCAGCTGCCTCCTTCCCTTTTCCACGTGTGTGTCTAAGGGCATCTCTGACTTGACATACCCAAAATAAGTCTTGATTTTCATCCCACATGTGTGTTCTTCCCCAAATCATATCCATGTTGATAGAGGGTATCACCATCTACATCAAGTCAAAATCCTAGATGTTATCTTTGATTCTTCCATTGCCTGTCACTCTCAGTTCTAATCCATCAGCAAGGCCCAATGGCTTAATCTCTAAACACACCCCAAATCTGCCACCTTTCCATTGTCACAGCTGCCACCTGCCCGAGCCATCTCCTGTGGACCACTGGTTGGTCTCTCCACGTCCATCTATTTTTTTCTGTTCCTCAAACATGCTGCCCTTATTCTCACCTCTAGCTACTTGAACTTGCCAGCTCCTTCCCTGGAAAGCTCTTCCCTGACAGAGCTGGGATGAGGCATTCACCTGAGGCCCCCAAATTGGAGGGAGCACCAAAAAAACTCAGTAATCAAGATATCAGGACAATAATGTCATGCAATAGTAAAAAAAAAATGCACAAGGTCCATGATGAACAAAAGATCCAAATTTTAAATAAAGACAGGATTCAAGAGTGCCATGCTGAGCCATATGGGAGCCTGGGGTAAGAGTAAACATGTGTGCCCCTGTATACATGTTTTATGTATTTTTTTAAAGGTTAACTTTTCCCAGGACCTTAAAATATTAAAAAATAGTAAAGTAGATCATTAAAACTCACAGCATTATTTTAAGTTTAAATTTTTTATTTAACACCATGTTCAGGTTTCAAGATTTGCTAGAAAAACTCACAGAACTCAGAAAAGCTGTTATTTAATATATTCATGGTTTTGGCTTATTACAATGAAACGATACAGATTACAATCAGCAAAGGAAAAAGGTGCACAGGCCAGAGTCCAGGAGAGACTGGGCGCAAGCTTCCATTGTCCTTGACCAGCAGAGTCATAGGGAGAGTGCTGACATCTCCCAGCAATGATGTGTGACACTAGGGAGGAATATTGCCAAGCAGGGAAGCTCACCCAGTCCTCCAGGGTTTTGACTAGGGCTGAGTGAGTCCCCATTCCTCCCACCCCAGAGGTGAAACTAATATAGCATGGCCCAGGGCCCCAGGTGAAAAAAAGCAGACATTCAACAAAAATCATATCTGGGAAGACGATGACATTCTTATCTGGCAGGATTCCAAGGGCTCATAGGTTATATCTCCCAGGACCCTTCAGGGTCAATCCTTTCTTTGGAATGTGCGGGGTTTGGACACCTCAAGCCTGCTGAGTTAACCCTTTACTGTATGATACTAAAACAGAATTTAGTATAATTTTACTGACTTTAATGACGCCAACTCATCAATATTTTCAAAATCTACTTCTATAAAAAGTTCACACCACTAAATAAATACCTTAAAACATGTCTATAGGGACACACATTTTTCTTTTGGCTTTGGGTTCTAACATGGCTCAGCATAGCATCATCAGATCCTGTCTTTACCTAAAATTTTAATATTTCATGCCTCATGGGGTTTTCTTTGCATTAATTTTGATTTTTTTAAATATTATTGATCTTGATGACTGAGTTTTTCGGTGCCCATTTTGCATGCGAGATTAATGCTTCACTAACCTTACCCTCATCCTGGCCCTGTGACTCTCAAGGCTGTGGCTTCTCATCTTTCCAGCCTCATCAGAACAGCACCTAATCAGGAAGGCCTTCTCTGATCGTCTTACCTATTATTGCACCCTCTCCATTTCTCTTTCATTGTTCCACTTCACATTCTGAAATGACCTTGTTTATATCTAGTGATTTCCTGTCTACCCTTCCGCCCAACTCAAACATAAGCTCCATGACAGCAGAGACCTTGTCTGTCTGCTCACTGCTGAACTCCCAGACCATAGAAGAGTGTCCCTCACGTGGTCAATGCTCCATAAGTGTTGCTTGCTTTAACTCTCTGCCTGGGGACTGAAACACTTGTGCCATTACAGACAAACAGCTGAAGTTTCTTTCCATGTAGTTCATTGCCAAGTGGTCCTCTGTGGCTGGGGGACCCAAAGCTGAATGGATGAATGGACTCACAGAGACAAATCCAGATCAAATATTAAAGCTGGAGGAAGCCTTTAGCTCTTTCCAATTTGACTGATTTCACAAGAGCTATTTACAGAGTACGGTCAAGTTGCACTCACGTCAAAGTGCAGAAAATGCTAGTTTGCATATTCAAACTTTGCATAATGCAAATTACCTTTGGAGCTTACGAAGAAATACCTTGGCCTGTGGCTCTAGTCTGTCCTGAGAAAATGATTCATTCTTTTTCGACGGTGATTTGTAATTCTAGGTATTATTAAAATGTGAACAACCCCTAAGGAGAAAATGCATGAACAGAGTTGTCAGACATTAACGTTTTCATTTTAATGCATGTGCTTCTGAGTATTGTGTTGCTTTCTTGTACTTGCCTGGTCATAACTCTCCGTTCTCCCCAGGCCGAGTATTACTTGGGTGTGAATACCTCCTAACTCCAACCATTTCACTGGCCAGGATTTCTCCTTCCTGTTCCCTAAATCAGCGGTCCCCAAGATTTTTGGCACCAGGGACCAGTTTCATGGAAGAGAATTTTTCCACAGACTGGGGTTGGGGGCTATGGTTTCAGGATGATTCAAGTGCATTACATTTATTGCGCACTTTATTTCTATTATTATTAAATTTCAATAGACAATTAAATAATTATACAACTCACCATAATGCAGAATTAGTGGAAGCCCTGAGCTTGTTTTCCTGCAACTAGACGGTCCCATCTGGGGGTGATGGGAGACAGTGACACCCGAAGTGTGTTGCTTATGTCCAGTCTACTCTGTAGTCTCATTTTGGCTGCTGTCACTGAAGAAAACCCAGCTCCCCAAAGATAGGATGTTGGAAATGGAAGCAGGCTTTTCAGTGCTTTTGTGGCAATTTCAGGGTGTCCTTCTTTGACTTTAATCCAGAATGTTTGGAGATTTGAGGTTGTCTCAAACATACTTCTAAGGCCACTGTCATTTGTGATCTCAAGCAGCCAATCCTCTTCTAGCACAGACAAAGTCGATTCACGTGGCTTATTCACAAATGGGTCATGGATCCATTCCTTCCCAGTCTGGGGGTCTTTTGTGGGTGGTAATGCTCAAACTCTTTTGAAAGCTGAGATAGGTGATCATGCACCAGCTGGGAGAAAGAAGGCCCTGGCTCAGTCTCTTTCAAAATCTCTGCTAATATTTGAAACATGTCAAAAATCCCAGTGTTCACTCATAGCCCCCATAATTCTAGTTTGGCTTTTAATGCAGCCACTTTATCTGCCAACTTGAACACAGTTGTCATTCTCCCCTGAAGTGACAGATTCAGTTTAAGTGGGTTGAATGTGTCACACAAGTAACCAAATTTTGAGACCCATTCTGTGTCACTGAAATGTGCTGCCAGCAGTAACTGTTTTTCTAAAAGAAATCTCTGGAGTGGCTCTTGTAGCTCAAAAACTCTGGCCAGTGATCTACCTCTAGAAAGTCATCTCACTTCTGTGCATGAGAGAAGACGTGTGTGCTCTGCGTCCATCTCCTCAGAGATCTGTGCAAACAGATGTGAGTTAAGGGCATGTACTTAAATGTGGTTGATAATTTTAATCACATCTTGCAAAATGTTGTTTAGTTCGGGTGACATTTTCCGGCTAGCCAGCATTTCTCTGTGGATGACACAGTGCATAGACTCATATTCAGAAGCGACCTCCTTGACCCGAGTAGTGAAACCAGAAAGCCGTCCAGTCACGGCAGCCGCTTTGTCCATGCATATACTGGCACAAAGTGACCAATTCAGTTTTCCTGATATGTAGTCATTCAAAGACTTGAATAGTTCTGCAGCCGTGGTGCTGGTTGCAACAAAAGTGCGCATAACATGTCCTCACGCACATCCTCCTGAAAAATATATCGCACAAAAACAAGCATTATTGCCTTGTTGTCAACATCAACAGACTCATCAACCTGGATTGCGTACCATGGTGACTGGTTAATCATCTCTAACAATTTAACAATTGTGCCTCAGTATCCTCTGCTGTTTCATCAATTCGTCTAGTTATGGTGCTGGCCGAAAGAGGAACATGTGCCACCTTTTGAACCGCAGCCTCTCGTAAAAGTTCAGGGCAACTGTCCTTAGCAGCAGGCAGGATCGACTCTTCACCAATAGTAAAAGGCTTCTTAGCTTTAGTAATGCGCTTAGCCACTAAGAATGATGCTCTCAGTGCAGACACATTTGATGAGGTGGTGGCCTTCAATAATTGCTTCTGTTCTTCATGTTCATGATTTTGTTTTGAAAAACTCCAAAGGCTTGTCTTAATGCAGGGTGCTTGGTCTCCATGTGGGAAGCAGTTTTGAAGGTTTCCTGGCTTTGTCGGTTAGCTGGTCGCTATATTATACAAAGCGGGCTTGGAGAATGTGAATCACCTGTTGCAATGAACCTGTAATTTAAGTAGGGCTCTTGGTATTTTCTTTTTTCTTTCTTTTTTTTTTTTTTCTGAGACAGAGTCTTACTCTGTTGCCCGGGCTAGAGTGCAGTGGCATCAGCGTAGCTCACAGCAACCTCCAATTCCTGGGCTCAAGCGATCCTCATGCCTCAGCCTCCTGAGTAGCTGGGACTACAGGTGTGTGCCACCATGCTCGGCTAATTTTTTCTATATATATTTTTAGTTGTGCAGATAATTTCTTTCTATTTTTAGTAGAGACGGGGTCTCACTTTTGCACAGGCTGGTCTTGATTACAGGCGTGAGCCACTGCGCCTGGCCGGTGTTTTCTTTTAAATGCAGCTTGCATTTTGTTGGCAGTCTTAGAAGCTTCTGCTGCCTCATCATTGAGTCTTTCCTGCTTCTCAAAGAAGCTCTCCAG
>CAUYRT010028774.1:0-17890 GCA_963574885.1 Lepilemur ruficaudatus
ATTTTGGAGAATTTTGGATTTTGGATTTTCAGATTAGAGATACTCAACCTCCATGCACTTGTTACCTAGAACAGTGACAATTGTATTTTACATGCTTAAGTGTTTGGTGAAGAAGGAAAGATTCATTTGAGTTTAGCATACAGTAGTCATTAAGAAACCAAAGAGTTCTGGAAAGAAAGGGGTTTTTTTTTTGGCTAATTTCCATGTGAAAAGAAAATTTAGTTGACCAGGGCCTCCCATTCCCTGTGCATTTTGATTATTTAAAACATGCTGTAAAAGTGCTTTGATTCAGGGAAGACTATGAACTTTCTAAAGTACAGCACATTGTGTAATGTGTAAACCATGTGTGTATGTTTTTGTGATATTGAAGAGAAGTCTCTTTGATCAACATTTTTTTTTTCAAAGATCCATTTTACATCTGACTTTTCATTTTGGAGATTGGATGCATCAGTTCTTGATGTGTTTCAGAGTAATGAATTTTAAAGGCAGTGAAGGGTGATCCAGGATGAAGGGATGAATTTAAAATCCTGTTAACTCTGATCCTATGTAGACTGTCTCAAAAATATTTAAGTCAATATTTAAAGAAGATGAGAGTCTAGCCTGATAGGAAACCACTGCCTTGGGATTTGGAAGCAGCTCTATTCCAAAGAGTTCAAAACACTGAAATATGGTTCAGGCTTCTTTTTTCATATGCTAAAACCACTGGTAAAAAAAAATGCACATCTTTTCCTTAGGTGAACTGAGCTTGAATACTTTTTCACTCTTTCTACAGGTTGATTCACTGAAAGTAAATTGGTAATGATAGTAACAGCGTCAATTTAAGGAGCATTTCCTATAGGCCAGACATTGTACTAAGGGCTTTCTTTACATACGTTATCTTAGGGACCATTTGGTTTATGGAGGTGTTTGCCATTACCGGGTGCATTAGTGGGCACAGATGATTTTGTGCAACTCTCATTCTAAGTAAAATTCTACATTGGATTTTTTTCTCCTAATGTATAACAAAGGCCATCAAGCATGATTTACTTGATGGTTAGCAAATGTGCCCTCTCCTGATGGGATTGGGATCCATGCTGTTCTTTCCTCTTCCTCCCCTGTGTTGGGGAGGCGAGCACCCCTTCTGTGCAGGGCAGGCTCTTCCTCGTGCTCCTGCCCTCCCTTGGGTGTCCTCCCCTGCTGTCTCTCCTGTGTCTCGTATTTCTCCACCCCTATAGCTGCTCCAGTGATTTCTTGGCCTTAGGGGATTCCTTTTTCTTTCTTAAGAGCTTAGCTATTTATTTAAAAGTTGTTTTGCTGATGTAATCTGTCATCATTCGTAGGCACTTTTTTTTTTTTCATTTTTTTTGGCGGGGAAGGGGAAGGGTGGGAGTTGCTGTGTTGTAAGAAATGCTATTTCTTAATTAATGAAAGAAGTTGATGAATAATCTCTTTCAACTGTCATACATTGGAGGTTTGCTGTTCTCTCTCTACTAATTTTCCACCACTGCAAGACTTCGCTATGTATTTTGTTGGAAATAGGAGGACGATCTTTGAAAACGGGTTCCTTAGTAAAATTTTGGGAGGCTTTGCAGTTTGGATCTGCAAAGGGCTGGAGGCTTAGTTTTACGAACCTTTTACAGAAAATTGTTTTTCTCAATGTGCTCAGGGTGATGTCCAGGCTTCAGTACTCCCATGGCTCTCCCTACCTCCCCCAAATATGCATGCGTGCACACACACATACAGACTGGATTGGGAGTTCCCCAACAGCACTGGCTGGGGCTCTGTCCTCACATGAATGAGTG
The DNA here is from genome assembly GCA_963574885.1 of Lepilemur ruficaudatus. NCBI lineage: Eukaryota > Metazoa > Chordata > Mammalia > Primates > Lepilemuridae > Lepilemur > Lepilemur ruficaudatus. The sequence continues at coordinate 1,782 of CAUYRT010028774.1, forward strand.
AATCTGCAGCGTTGGTAACAGCCATTTGTGTGTGGTGTTATCACTCCTGTTGTCTGGGACATGCTAAACTTGCTTATTTTACTGCCATTTGATAGCAGATTTAATTTCACTCTTTAAAACTCTCCTGACTAAAGCAGTTTATTTTCCAGCTAGAGACCCATCATTTGCACTGGGCTTTACCCAGGTAGGATCAGTGTTAGATCTGTTTTGCCTACAGATCTCTGTCAGCTGTCAAATTAAATTAGATGCCTTCCTTTGGCGATCACCGATTGACTTTAATTTTCTATTCATTTTTCCCCCATTTCAGTTATAGATGAAGTTGATTAAGCGGTTTTGTGTAATCAAGAACGGCATTCCATTTTCAGTATCATCAGTGCAGAGCTTGTAAGTCAGGGGATGAATGAAAACAAGCAGGTAACGAGCTGGGGTCTGAAAATGGAGAGGGAGGTTAACCGGAAACCTTCCTCCAGGTGAAGTGGCTTCAGGGTTCAGGGATTTCATAGGGGAGCTCTTGACCAGTAGAACTTGGGAATCAAGACATCACACAGTGGCGGGGCATACGCCTGGTATATTCGTTTCCTGGTGCTGCTATAACAGATTACCATAAACTTGGTGGCTTAAAGCAATGCAAAATTATTCTCTAACAGTCTGGAGGCTGGAAGCCCCAAATCAATTTTATGGGACCAAAATCAAGGTGTCAGCAGGACTGAGCTCCCTTCGGAGCCCCAAGGGGAGGTCTGGACTTGGTGTCTTCCAGCTTCTGGGGGCTGTATTAGTCTCTGTCTCCGTCTTCACGTTGCCTTCCCCTCTGTGCATCTGTGTGTCTGATCTCCTCCCTCTAAAGACACTTGTGATGACATTTAGGGCTCACCCAGTTAACCCAGGACAGTCTCTCCATCTCAAGACCCTTAACTTCATTATGTCTGCAAAGACCCTTTCCCCAAATTAGATAACAGTTCCAGGTTCCAGGGATTAGGATGTGCACCTAACTCTGGGGGACCATTTTTTGGGCTACCATACCAGGCCCGCTTCACAGAAGGCCTCTGAAAGACGCCCAGGGCCAGAGCTGGACTGACTGGTGTTGGGATGCGAGGCTGAAGGGGTTTCCACTGGGTGTTTCCCCAGCGCCATGGATCACTTCATTGGCTTGGCCCTTCACCTTCAGGTAAGGAAGGAGGATGGGCTAGAGGAAGAGCAAGAAGAGAGAGTAGCTGGGAGATGTGTTTGGAAATACTGCATTTGCTCAGAAGTATGAAGCACAGGAAGGACCACCCAGAGGAGGACCTGTGTGCACACCTGAGCCCGGCGTGTTGGAATGAAGCACTAATTGTTACGATTGTGATAATCATACCCACTGCGATAATGATGGTCCGACCTCATGGAAGGGGCCACCTGTACCATCCTTTCTGTTCCAAGGGGTCTGCATCGTTGACATTTGCTAGCCAATTACTGGAGCTTCAGGGGGTCCTACTTTGGCAAAGAGCTTGGAGGTCCAAAACCTGGGTGTGGGCTGTTTGAGCCCCGGGGTGGACCTGGGAGGGAGCTCGTGGCGACTCTGCTCCCCATGGATCTAGTGGGCATGGGGGGAGCACAGGGAGGGTGAGGAGAAAGGGAGGCTGCAGAAAAAAGGTGGCCTCATTCACAGTGGCCACCAAAGAGGTGCTCACCATGCTTGGAAATGCATTCCAGAGGGGCAGCCTCACAGTTTTGGAGGCGGAAGTCTAAAATTAAGGTGTCAGCAGGAGCCTCCAGGGGAAGATCCTTCCTCGCCTCTTCTAGCTTCTGGTGGCTGCCAGCATTCCTTGGCTTGTGGCCCCATCACTCCAGCTCTGCTTCCTTCTTCCCATGCCATCCCCTCTGTCCATTTGTGCAAAAGCTCCCGCTGCCTCTGTTTTATAAGGACGCTGTGAGGATAGGAATGGCCGCCCAGATAATCCAGGTTAATCTCACTTCAAAATTCTTCACTTAATCGCATCTGCAAAGACACTTTTTCCAAATAAGGTCACATGGACACAATCCAGGGATTAAGACTTAATATCTTTGGGTGGCCATTATTCAACCTGGTACAGGTAGTTAAAGAGCTAACTAAATAAATTATCCTAACAATAATCGTGGGCTCTGTTAAAAAAAAGGCAGATTGTATTACTGCCAAGCTTATAGACTGTTGTCTATTCACAGCAATTTTAAGAATTTCATTGCCGAAGGGTATAATTTTTTAAACATTGCAACACAGAGTCAAGTAAAGACAATACCTAATTGTCCTTTTCAGCATCTCTCTCTCCCCACCTCCCCAAGATTACGGATATGGAGATATATGTGTGTATGTACATATATATATATATATATATTTTGGTCAGGAATAAGTACAGTTTATGAAGCTGTTAATTTAGTGTCTCTAGTACTAGTTGGGGCCAAACACAGCAGGAATGTGACTTTGGCTTCTGTGGGGTAAGAGCACGGGCCCAGCTCACTTGGGGCAGAGCAGACCCCCCTGCTGCCAGGTGTGTGCGGGACAGGGGACAAGGCTCGGGCCTGTTCAGCCCCCATGGTTGTCTGTCTCTTCCTCACTCCTGTCTTTGGATTAATGGCTTGAATGTCTCTACCAGAATTGTTTCTCCGGAAGAGAGAGTAGATGAAGCTGTTGACAGGCATTTTTGCTTTGACGATTCCATCCGTTAGTTTCTTAGGAGCCACTGAATGTTGGTAAAGGACTGTGTGCTGCGAAGAGGTGGTGGTCCCCACGGCAATTCTCACCGCGGATGCCACGTGTGTAGGCATGCCGGGGAGGAGAGTTTAGGGGACTCTGTCCAGGAGGGAGGCGGTGCCTGAGTTGGCCTCTGAAGGACGGGAGGGGGGGGGAGGCGCTCGAGTGGGCGTGGCGGGAGTCCTTGGAGAGCGGCAGCATGTGTGTGCGGAGCAGGGACACCGCCCAGGAGGGAGAGCCTGTCGTCCGGGCTGGACGGCGGTGGGGCTAATGGGGACGACGGCAGGGGCCCCAAAGAGCTTCCGCAAGCTTATTTGTTTATTCTTTTGTTTTTTTTCTAAATTTAAAGTCTGCCTTTGATTTGGACTCCCCTGCGGCGCCCCCCCCTTTTAAGTATTTTTCCAGCTTTGTTGAGGTTCTATTGACAGATAGCTATCGCGTGTGCTCAGGGTGTCTGGTGTGGCGTTGTGACGTGTGCGCGTTGTGAAGTGGTTACCACAGTGACGCTCAAGCACACGTCCGTCACCTCGCAGGGTTGTCGTTTTCCTGTGTGTGGTGGGAACGTTAGAAAGGTCTACTCGTGTGGCAGTTTTCAAGCGTACAATACGTCATTATGAACTACGGTCACCTGCAGCGCGTTGCATCGCAGACTTTTATTTATTTATTTTATCGTGAACCATGACCGCAAAAGAATGTTTGAGCCTCTGGCTGAAATCATGTATTTACCTGTATTTATTTACCGATCTATCTGTCATTGTTTCTCTATGTACTTGTGCCTCGGTATATTGCATATTGCATACGAGGTATTTCCAATGCATTGTGAAACAGGTAAAAAATATGATGACGAAAAAAGGAAATAAATAGAAACGGAATGTCCACTGTCTCCGTCCTGCACCCAGTGGCCCCGTAGCCATGCACGAGAGCGTCCCTGGGATCCTCGCGTCTCACTTAGAGACAGCGCGACTGGGCGCTGGGGGGCGAGGTCCGGAATGAACCAGACAGGTGTCAGGGAGTGGGAGGGGAGCGGAGAGGAAGGAAGAGGGGAGAAGGAATTGACATCGAGTCAGTGGCTGGTTGTATGGAGAAGGGAGTGAAGATGAAACGCAGTGTGAAAACAGTGGTGTGTCTTAGGGCATGGTTAATGGAGAGGCAACTCCTCTCAGAGGATGGGGGCAGTTGGGGACAGATGCAGATTTGGGTGGAAGAGACAGTCTTTCCTTCCCTTCTGTCCCTTCATCTTTCCCTCTGTTTTTCCCTCCCTCCCTCCCACCCTACCTTTCATGATAAGTTGGTTGTAGGGGAGACAACTTGGGAGGAGTTTCCTGTGGGCAGCTGAGATGCGACCCTGCAGGTTGGGTCCTAACAGCGGGGCCAGGAGCTCACCTGGGAGGTCATTCACCAGGGGGAAGAGGTGGACACTGGAGGCCTGAGCACCTGTGCAAGCTGGAGAAAGGGCAGGGAAAGGCCAGGGGTGCTGCAGTGCTGGGCAGTGCACCCCGTTCCCAGCCACACCCTGGAACTGGGATTGGGGGGCAGATTTAGCTGTTTCAGAAGCAGGGGTGTTGGGGGGGGACCAGATCTGGAAGAGACGATGGTGGGTCCTGAGAGAGACAAGGAGAGCCCTTTGCCAGAAGAGAAATTGGCTATTTCATCCACCTTCTCCTGCAGAGAAATAAGTTTGACATTAACCCTTCACGGAGCCTTCCAGACAACCACGCAAGTTTGCCTAAGTCAATTCCAGCCTCTTTTTAAATAAGTGAATCTTTTGATTTTTCCCGATATTATATTTTTCTTTTTTTTTCCCCCTTGATGCTGTTTTAGATAAGGTGTTTCTCCTGTTGCAGAGAAATAGCGATGTATTTTCCTAGGGTTCCTGTGAGTAGGCAAAGACCAACCTTTGCCTGCAATGTCTGCTAACAGGCATGTTCTTGGCTTCTCCTTAGGTGGCCATAAAAGTCATCGACAAGAAGAGAGCCAAAAAGGACACCTATGTCACCAAAAACCTGCGGCGAGAGGGGCAGATCCAGCAGATGATCCGCCACCCCAACATCACACAGCTCCTTGACATCTTGGAGACGGAGAACAGCTACTACCTAGTCATGGAGCTGTGCCCGGGGGGCAACCTGATGCACAAGATATATGAGAAGAAGCGGCTGGAGGAGGCCGAAGCCCGCAGATACATCAGGCAGCTCATCTCTGCCGTGGAGCACCTGCACCGGGCGGGGGTGGTCCACAGGTAAGGGCCGTGCCGGGCCGATGAGCGCTGACTCTGTGCCCAGTGAGCGGCGCTGTGTTCATTGCGCTCCAAGCAAGGCTGAGTAGTTACAGCCTGTTTTACAATCTCCTACATTTTTATTCCACGGAATTGTTTTGTAAGTTGTAATGCCAGTGTGGGGGTTAAAAGAGTGACATCTGAAGGCAGAGTGACGGAGCTTGTGTCCTGGTTCTGTCCTTTAACAGTGTTTGACCTTGAGCAAGTTACTTCTCTGAACCTTGGTCTCTCCATCTGTGAAATGGGAATAATAATGATGCTTCTCTCTTGGTTGGTGTAGGGTCAATGAGTGAATGTATAGAAAGAGCCTGGAATAGCGTTTGGTACCTTGTAGGCACCATGTTATTGTTGGCTGCTATTCTTTTTATTATTTGCAAACTCATGGGACCAGTTGCTCAGGGGCCTGAAAGAAGAACCAGTGTTAAGATGGTATGAGATTATTTCCCTCCTATTGCTGGGGATGGTGTTTTCACTGTATTTGCTTTACAGATGGTAGCTGCTCAGTAGCAGTTTTATTCAATTGAACTGAATCACAATTCAAATTGTGAACTTGCCCTTGAAATCAACTAGTGTTCCCCATAAGCCAAACCAACCTTACAAATGATTATGAAAAATCAAGCTTGTTTTTACCAGCCTGTCCCCTCTAGGAAGGGGCTTCACAAAGAAAGTGAATGGAGACAGTGTTCTTAGCAATGTTGCCCTTGGTCGTGGGTGCCTACTTTTAATACTGTATGAAAATAAAATAAATTTAAAAAGATGAAAGTGCCCTCTTTTCCTCCCAAGAGTGTTGGCTTTACCAATAAATGCATGGTTCTTCCTTCATAGAATTATAATCAGTTATTGCTCTAGGTTATTGAGAAAATGGAAAATCATTTTTAAATGGTTCTCATTTCAAAAAGCAAGATCAAGGCATAAAATATATGTGTGTATATATGTATATAAACATATGTGCACACATTTGTTAAAACATTTTTGGTTAATACACAATTCACATACTATAAAATTTACCATTTATAAGTGTATGATCCAGTGGTTTTTAGTATAATCACAGATTTGTGCAACTAAAGCCAGAGTGTCACCACTATCTAATTTTAGAATATTTTTATTACCCCCCACCAAAAGAAACCCTGTTCCCATTAGCAGTCACTCCCCACTCCCTCCTGCCCTCAGCCTCTGGCTTCTCCTAATATACTTTCTGCCTCTACGGATTTGCCTAGAACAAAGACATTTCATAGAAATGGAATCATACAAAATATGGTCTTTGGTGATTGGCTTCTTTTACTTAGCACAGTGTTTTTCAGATTTGCTCATGTTATGGCACGTGTCCATACCTGCTTCCTTGTTATTGCCGTGTAATATTCCATTGTATGGCCACGCCGCAACCTGTGGATCCATTCACCAAGTGATGGACACTTGGGTTGTTTCCACATTACGGCTCGTGTGAACACCGCTGCTGTGAGCATTTGCACGCAAGTGTTTGTGTGAACATGTTTTTAGTTCTCTTGGAGAACTCCACTCCAGGAAGTGGAATCGCTGGGTCATGTGGCAACTCTCTGTTTTAACCTTTGGAGGAGACACACATTTTTAAAAAATTCAACATTTAATGACGAATCTAATTTTAATTTTAATAATGATAATCTAATTTTACCTAGTTGAAAGCCATTCATCTTCTGATCAGTGAAGAAAGCAGCTCCGGGCCTTTGCTTAATAGAACTCTGAGACTTTCAAGGCGGGAGAGCCGTCTCCTTGCTAATGGGAATGGCACCGTGGGGTGCTCTGCCCTGTCCTGTCTAAACCCAGGGGTGCTGTGGGGAGGTCCATTGCCCAGGCTCTCCCAGAGCCAGCCTGGGCCAGGCACCATTCAGGCCTGTCATTTCCTCCTCACTGAGGCAAGAGAACCTCTTCACGTACATTTTCTTAGTCACACATGTTGTCATGAGATCACGCTTTGTTAGAACTCTCTGGGTCTAGATCAGCAAGGAAGAGAACATTCAGAAATTTTAAGTGAATAACGCTATTTTGGGCTCCTTCCAACAATAACCCTGTGTAGCCTGAAGTGTCATAGCTCTGCCATTATTAGGAAAATGATGGTCGTAAGTATGCCTGGCTCTTTGTTTACTGAGATGACAAAGGCAAACACCTCATGAATGAATCAGTTTGCATTATCGAGTCCACAGGTCACAGTGGAAGGTAGAACCAGGGGGACTGCGAGTAGCTGAGCTTTCTGTGGGACTCGGGGGTGTTTTTCCAAGGGTTTCGTGCTGTCAAAAATGCCATGAGCACTGAGCTGCTCAGGATTCCGAGGACAGCAAAGGAAAATCAGGTGAAAGCTGTGCATTGCACACTGGCTTCTCCTGCAGGAAATTCTCAACAACCCTTTAAAAACAATTTTAACAAAATCCAATCCCTCTCGGTGCAATTACTGTCAGGATGTCAAAGCAATGAATTTAATAATGTTTTGATAGCAAAGACAGTATACTTTTTCTTCCTCTGATCTCCGGACTTTCTACTTTTCCCTCTCTCTCCTTGGAAATGTATTCATAATCCAGTAATGGCGAGGGCTCAGATCTTTTAAAGTTAAAGAAGGTTGGAAATAATAGGCATCGTTGAGGAGGATTTCTTCTTTTTTTGTCTCTAGGAAATCATGTTGATGTGTGTTACCGCACACGGACATAGGTGATTAGGCGGTGGAGACATCGCATTAAGATGTTTAGAATACATCCACGGGTGGCTCTAACTCAATGTCTTGACTTTCAAAGACTCTAGACCACTAACTTTTGGCATTCATAATTTGGTTGACCACCGGTATGCTCTTTCCTGTAGCCCTTGCCGTGGTGGAGAATTTTTCTCCTTATGCTGCAAAGGTAGAATAAATTTCATAAATTATTTTGAGGTTAGAGTTTTTTTCAAGTGAATAACAGAGTATAGTATTTCAGAGAGGCCCTGCAGTCCCTGGCGGGGAGATTTCTGGGGACATGCATTGGATTGTCCAAAAGGATTCAAGATGAATTTTTGTGGCTCCATGGATACGATGATTTAAAGGGCTTTTGGCTCTGTGTGTGTTAGGGGATGCTTTAAAAATGTGGTTGTTTCCTGATCGGGCTCGTACTATGTTGTTAAATCGTAACTTAATGCTGGTAGTGCCCTCACTTCCTGTGGTATTAAATCTAAACTTGTATCTACCCAGAACTATTTAAATATCATTTAAAAGAAGCAAATCTCTAAACATCATGTAAATATTATAAGTAAAACTTTAATAGAAAGGAAACTAAACCCGCACAAATCAGATTCCCTTAGCTGGCAGAGAACGTCATGAAATTGGACTTGCCATGGCGTCTGTGTCTTGTGCTCCAATAGGGCCGTTGTTAATTTTTACAGAGGTAGAGCATGGTCTAACTTCCACATTACTCCATCTTAGAATTGCCTGAGATTCTCTAAGATACGACGAGTTGTTTTTTCTGCCCTCTAATGTGCTCACCCAGCGGGCTGCCAAAATCCGATGATTTGCCTATTGTATACAGAGCGTCAACTCTTCACATGAGTCAACAACAACACCGCTTCTGCTGAGAGGCTAATTTGAGATTCATGTTTCATTCAGACTAACAAAGTCCAATCAAACTGTACAGGCAAAACATAAGAGGGTACTACAATACCGCCGTCCCCGAGCAGGAAGAGACAAGCCACGGGGCCGCAGGACTGGGAGGAAGAGACACACGATCAAAGAGCGCAGGAGCGCGCGCTCGGATGTGTGTCAGCGCAGGGCCGTGACCTTGTTCATTCATCAGTGCTGGGAAAGGGCCCTCGGTGCTTAAGAGGAATGCGGTGCGGGAGAGGAGGCCCTTCTTTGTTCCCAGGGCCCTGACAAGAAGCAGGCACAACCTGTGCTGGTGGGAAATTAGGAAGTTCTTTTAACTTTCAGGTTTTCTTGGAGAGGGGCAGGCGGGGAACGCAGATGAGCGGGCAATGATTTCTGCTCACCTCTGGGAGCGGTGTGGGATCCCAGGGCATGCTGAGAGCAAGCATGTACATACCCAGAAGCACAGGTGACAGCAAAAGTTTTGTGTTTAATCTGGTTTAAAAAGATAGGTGCTGGGTATAGTGGCCCTTGCCTGTAGTCAAGGCAGGAGGATCTCTTGGGGCCATGAGTTTGAGACTAGACTGGGCAATATAGTGAGACCCCATCTCTACAAAAAATAAAAGAATTAGCTGGGCGTGGTGGCACACACCTATAGTCCTAGGTACTTGGGAAGCTGAGGCAGGAGGCTCACTTGAGCCCATGAATTCAAGACCATAGTGAGTTATGATCGGGCCACTGCACTCCAGCCTGGGTGATAGAGTGAGACACTATATTTAAAAACAAAAAAAATGGGATTGGAAAAGTGAAGTTTTGCAAAGCTCTAGCCCAACAATTTTGTGGATCCGGATATACAGTGGTCAGCGGCGTTGCCTCTAAAGCCAGGCCGCCTGCGACCACATGCTGGCGCCACCACTTAAAAGCAGCATTGGGCAAGTGGCTCAGGCTTTTGTGCCTCTCTTTGCGAATCTGCAGAATAGGGATAATGGATTATGCACTTCACATGGTTGTTGTGAGGATTAGATAAGTCAATCCATGTGAAGTGCTCAAAGCCGAGACACTGCCTCAGGACCAAGTATGTGTCTGCTGTAATTATTGCTCATTTTATACACAGGAAGCTGAGGCTCAGAGTTCTGCACGCTCAGGGCCCCGCAGCTGTTCTCTGCTTGCGCTTTCCTTGCTGTCTTTGCCTGGCTGAATCCTACTCAACCTTCAGGTCTCAGCTCCAAGCTCAACTTATCCAGGAAGCCCTCCGGGTTGGGCACCCTGGTCATAGACTCCCAGGGCACCCTCTACATTGCTTCCCAAACACTTATCCCACAATTACTTACTTGTTTGATATCTGTCTTCAGATATCAAACAAGGGCCATAGCTTAGCCCCATGCCCAGCCCAGGGGGCACACAGTAAAGCTTTGTTGAATGAATGAAGGAAAATGGAATGAATACTGCTAGTGTCAGAGTTTGCACTGGGATGGAAGCTTTCCTGGTAGCCAGTTGGTTGTTCTTTCTGGACTATTGCAAAATTTCCCTGGGATTTTAGGGGAATTTCTTCCCTGACTTAGTGCCAATCTGTTTATTTTTCAGGTCACAATTTGTAGAGTGGCATCTTTCTGGTGAATAGCTCTTTTCATTTTTATAAACAGAATTCACTTCCAGAACATTACAGGAACTCAATAAAGGTTTCATTTTGAATAAATAAATCAGTTGTCTGCTTAACACATTATTCTTGTGTTTTATCAAAATGTCTATATTGCAAATAAATCAAAGATTTGCAAATCATTTGGTTTTAATACAGTGTTTCTGAGGATAAGACCTAACCAAAAAACTTTTTGTTTCCTGCAAAAACCTGTTGCCTGGGGAGCTGTGTGCTTGGGGAGTTTTAGATGCTTTAATCTTAGCTTATTATTAGAATCCATCTTGTGGCCATCCCCACAGGCAAAACTTTCTCCCCCAGACTTAATCCTGTCTGAGTTTGGTCTAGCCCTCCCTGGGCTGCTTCGCTCGTGACCTTTCACACGGGCGCAGTGCCCCCGATACTGTTTGCTTATGGCCAAAATCATCACCCCTTTTAAGTCTTCTCTGTGGTCTTTTCCTCTTGACCTTGTCTTAGAATCTTTACCTTTATTAGCCTTGGTTCCAGCCTCTCACCTCATAACCGCTACCCTTCACATCTCATTGGAGGCGCCCACAAAGGATTTAGGCAGCCTCCTCTCATTTCCTTCTTCCCCCCGCCAGCTGGGTAACCCCTCTTCTGCTGACCGAGTTCCAAGTAGGAATCAGAGCTCAGAGAGTGGAAATGACTTGCCCAGGGCTGGTCAGTGGGTCAGTTAGAGTTCATAGTGGCCAGTCTTGGACCCTCTGAGATGACCATCTTTAAAGAAATGCAGGGAGAGTTTGGAGGGGTGGGTGGAGGGTGGGTGGTAGCCTGTGGTGAACCTTTAATTGTTAGTAATGGCCTGTTAGTGCTAGTTCTTTTAAAAGAACCTAGATTAGGTGATTAGGTGATACCTGGAGGGTGTTGTTGGGGCTCAGAAAACAGTACCCCAAAATAAAGGTTTCAGAAGCAAAAGTTTTTCTCTGACCTTCCCCTGTCCTCCTGTCTCTCAGTCCCATTCTCTCCCAGGGGTAGCTTAGCCTCACAAACTGGAATCCCTCTTTCCCAAGGTGGGTCTTGGAAGCCAGAACCCCTTTTCTCGAAAGCCAGCCCTAACACCTAACAATATTCTGTGTAAACCTGGCCATTAAGAAATTAACTGACCTCCCTTGACTGTAGGTCATAAAACCCCTGTTGGAGAGAGGGCCCTGCCCCACACCCAGAAGAAAGGGTGCTGCTCAGAGAGGCCAAGAAGAATCTAGATAGACAGGCCTTGCTGGGTGTCCCCACTCAGTCTGTGAGCATTAGATCAGACCCTTCTTGTCCAATCGTGTTTCTGCATGGCTGTTCTTGCTTTGTTGAACCTAAGCGTAAAAATGGACAATGTCCCCTGTATCTTTGTGCCTTCTGATGGCTCCCCCGTATACGTGTTAAATACATGTGTGTGCCTGTTCTCCATCTGCCTCATGTCAGTGGTTTTTCAGTGAGCCTTAAGGGGGCCCAAGGGCCTTGGCCTCTGCAGGGTCTTAGGTCCTCTCTAGGTCTGTGGATGAGCACCCACACTCACGACTCAGCGTCAGGCCTGGGGAGTGCCGCGGTGACAAGTGCTATAGGACATTTCTCTCTGGAACTGCCAGTTAGCAAAGGAGGTCCAGAAGCCTCCTGTGCCTGCGCCCACCGACCCTCCCTTCGGCAGCCTCTTCTCTGCCGGGCTCACTCCCCTGCTCTCCCAAAGGGCCGCTCCAGGCTTCTCTCATTTGGTACATTGGTTTGTTCCTTTTGTTCCCAAGACCTTCAGTCCCCTCACCCAGCAATGTCCTAGTTAACCCACCTTCCAGCGCCTTGTATACGTCACGCCCCATCCCCATTCTCGCCTCCCCTGAATCCTCTTCGAAGCCCCTTTGGCCAAGAAAAAGCTACTTCCCATCCATCCAGGGGCCATTGCCCCCTCCTTCCGTTGTGTTTTCAGTTATAAATTAACACTGCTTCAAATTTACCTGCCACAGAGGGGAATTCTTCGTACCGCAAGACCAAAGGGAGACCCTCCTCCTTCCCTCTCCCCTCCATGAAAGTGGTCATGTGACTCAGGTTGAGGACCACCGATGCGAGGTTCAGCGTCCACTTCCCCTCCCCCGTCGCCACGTGCGGACCCGGCTGCCGTTGGTACCTTCCGTTCCGTAGGGCAAATCGCACACTTAGCAGAGCCAAGTGTTTTGCTCTGGGGTGGAGCGAGAGTGGACCACAGAAGGTTTTCTGCTGGAGCCAGTTTTCTGAATAATAGAGACCTGCCAGTATTTTTTTCAAAGGCGCACACTGTAGAGCCCGGTGTGGTGGCACGTGCCTGTAGCTCCGGCTACTCAGGGGCTACTCAGGGGCTGAGGCGTGAGCATTGCTTTGAGCCCAGGAGTTCAAGGCTGCAGTGCACTAGCGTAGTACCATTGCACTGCAGCCTGGGCAGCAAAGTGAGACCCTGTCTCTATTTTGTAAAAAAAAAATAAGTAAAACTATACTGTAATATGTGAACGCTAAAACTTTATGAATAAATTCACTGTTTTCTTAATTTAAGAGGGTGTCTCTCAATGTTGTGTTCTCTTGGGGTCACTTGTGGCCTCTTTGGTCATTGTTGAGTAGCTGGGCAGAGGGTCTGGGTGGCCCTCTGTGCTGAATGGTGTCAGGAAATTAACTTCAGGTGGCCCAGGATGCTCTTCAGTGGACTGCCTGAGCAAGGCACTTGGGTATAGTCATACCATTCTTAGTACTGATCGCCTAGGAAAGGGAAACATATCCAAAAGTTGCTTTAAAAGAATTCATACTTTATTTATTTATTTTTTAGAGCGGTTTTAGGTTTACAGGAAAATTGCACAAAAACTACAGAGCATTCCCACATTGTTCTCCCCATTATGGGTACCTTGTGTTAGCGGCACATTTGTTACAATTGATGAACCTCTATAGATACATTATTGTCATAATAACTAAGGTCTGCAGTTTGCATTAGGGTTTACTCTTTGTGTTGCACGGTTCTATGGATTTTGACAGGTGCACGATGTCACGTATCCCCCACTACAGCGTCATGAAGAATTCTTTCACCATCCACCATCCTAAAAGCCCTCTGTGCTCCACCTGTTCGTACGTCCTTTCCTCCCTTCCCAACACCAGCCTCTGGCAACTGTTAATACTAATCTTTTTGCTGTCGCCACACTTTTGCCTTTTCCAGAAATGTCGTATAGGTGGACTCATGTAGTATGAGGCCTTTTCAGACCAGCTTCTTTCACTTAAAAACATGCATTTGAAGTTCCTCCTTGTCTTTTCAGGACTTGTTAGCTCAGCCCTTCTCATCAATGAATATCCCATTGTCGGATGTGCCGCACAGTTTGCTTATCCATTCACCTGCTGAAGGACACCTTGGGTGCTTCCAATTTTGGAAAATTATAAAAAAAGCTGCTATAAACATTCATGCCCATACGTTTTCCACTTATTTGGGTAAATCCTTAGGTAAAGGCTATTTTTAAAAGTGGGATTTTAGAGCGTTTTTTTCCTAAGGAGTCAGAAGGGAAGTGTCTCCCCTGCTTCTAGATAAATTATGAAAGACAAGGCAGGAGGTGGCAATAAATAAAACCAAAAGAGGGGGAATGTTCCTTTCATTTGGGTAGGTTGAGTGCACTGAACTTCTGGACAGAGACTGAGGTATTAACAGCTCACCTTTCCATTAACCAGTCATGGCACCTTCAGGAGGCTGGGCCCGTTATCACTGAGATCTTTTAGAAGCCTGGACAGATAATGCGGTATGTGGGTAAATAATCCCGGCCGACCAGGTTTGGAACCAGGTTTGCACTGAGCGTTTATCTTAGGGTCTGGGGGTTGGTTACTATGGGATGCAGTAAGTTTGAACTGATTTTATTTTTCTCATTTTGCCTAATATTGATATTTTTAAACTTCCTCCCCTGGTTTTATGACATCTCCCTGATTTTAAAAGTTTGTATTTTTTTCTTTTGCGTTTTCTCTTAATTGTAAGTCTGCCGTTGATATCGTTCTTCCAATCACTGTGGTTGTTCTGCGGGCTTTCATGGCCCCAGAAATACCCAGCTTAGTTTTATTATTCTTGGCAATTGCTTTCTTTTACCTTGCCTCTTTAAGCTGTTTCTCTCCACCGCATTTGTTCTGAACCACATTTCTCCCTTAGCGTGGCTTCCATTCTTCCCAGGCAAAGAGGCCTAATTTCGTTTGAAACAAACTGTGGCCTTTTAGATTTAAATAACGCTGCCACTTTGTAATCAGTGCTCATGGAATCACAGTTGGGGCTATTGCTGGCATGCTACTTTGTGTGTACGTGTGTGTGTTTTGGAATTACCATATATGCGTGGGTAGAAGTCCAGCTTATGTTGTGTCTTAATTATCTTCAGAAAAGAGGAAGTGCCTTTTACAAAGTCCTTGCAAGTCTATCATATTATGGGCGTATGATTTCAAGTTCAGTATTTTATTTTCAACAACAAAGTATGAGTTGAAGAAGACACATTAACCTTGTTTGGACTCTCTGATGACTTTGGGTGCTCTAGAAATCACCAGAGGAATTCGGTAGAAAGGGAGGCAAAACATTTTACGTGGTTTTAATAATTTTTTTTTTGAGACAGAGTCTCACTCTGTTGCCGGGGCTAGAGTTCCGTGGCGTCAGCCTAGCTCACAGCAACCTCAAACTCCTGGGCTCAAGCAATCCTTCTGCCTCAGCCTCCTGAGTAGCTGGGACTACAGGCATGTGCCATCATGCCCAGCTAATTTTTTCTATATATTTTTAGTTGGCCAATTGATTTCTTTCTATTTTTTTAGTAAAGATGGGGTCTTGCTCTTGCTCAGGCTGGTCTTGAACTCCTGACCTCGGGCGATCCGCCCGCCTCAGCCTCCCAGAGTGCTAGGATTACAGGCGTGAGCCACCACGCCTGGCCCAGAATGCTTGTTTCTAATGGCCAAAGTGCTTAAGGGCTCAGCACTGCAACTTTGCTCAAATCAAAATGGCCACCCAAATCCTGCCCTGAGCAGGTGTTTCGCTGCTCCCTATACAGCACTCCCTCGGGTTTCAGACACACTGATCCTAATCTTCTCAGTCAAACTCCAAGACACGCAGTGTCAACAGTTAATGGCAGCCACAAGTCCATTATCTACATAGGGTGCAATTACTTGGCAGCCACCTAGACTGTGAGGTTTTTGTGGGCCCCCAAAGAATTCATATCCTGAAGAGAGACACTAATCAAGGCAGGTCCTCTCGGCAGGGACATTGAAATGGTGGATTACAATTGATAGGAGTTTTAATTTGTGAGGACTTAATCTGATCTCCTGCTTTTGGAACAAGATAGTGTAGATGTACTTATTGTCCATTTTCTCTGGGCAGTCTTTGAAGATTCATTTGATTGTATGGTGATAGTATTGTTATAAGGACACAGAACTTTATTACATGAATCTGCCTCTATCCTTCACCTGCCTCACTGCCCAGAGCTCCTCTAAGGATTTATTCAGCCTACATTGTGGTAAGGGGAAGGATGACTAATGTCTCGAATTGTGTAGTGTTTAGTAGTCTGGTCTCCTGCCCGCTGAAAGCTCCTTTTTGGGAGGGCAAATCCTGAGTTTTTTTAGGAAACACTTCAGATGCAGCAAGAAATGGTACTGGTTGGCCGTTTAGCTGACAATACTTTTCTTGCTAGAAGTTAGTGACACTAGTGTTAAGTGATGTTAAGGGCCAGGTCCTGGCTGACTGACACAAGCAAAAGCCAGAGACTTTGGAATATATAATCAAGACAGAAAGCAGAAGCAGCATGGGCCACAGCATTGGTCTGTGCTCCCCTCCCCTCTGTCTGCTATTAAGAAAAGGAGCACTGGATCAGGGGGTGGCTTATCAGGGACAAGGATACAGTCCCTTACCCAACTTGGTCAGAGCTCTTGAACACCTTTTCAGGGCATTTTCTAAATTTTTGTTTGT
>CAUYRT010028775.1:0-78905 GCA_963574885.1 Lepilemur ruficaudatus
TTCCTTAGCAAAAAGTATTTGCTAAAGGAGACAAAATTTATTGAGTCTATGTGCAATGTACATAGTGTGCTGTTACCCTCGCAGACTAATGCAAGGCCCCATCCATAACTAGAAGTAGTGACAGTGATAGTACACCTAGGAAACATTACTTCATTTTAAGATGTAGTCTATCCTTAATCCAGTATGATATTCTATATTTAGTCTATAGTCTCACTGTACCATTAAAATTCCATAAAGTCTTGTGCCCCAAGTACAGTGTCTGTGATATTATGGGTACTTAAAAATTAAGGCAAATTAGTGATCAAATGAATATATTAATCTTTGCTATTGGTATGCAATGAAAATACTGATTTTTTGGAACAGTTTTAGATTTACAAAAAAACTGAGTAGATAGCACAGAGATTCCCACAATATCCTCCCCCCCTCTTGCATATACTTCCCCTATTGTTGATTATCTTGCATTAGTGGGACATTTGTTATAATTATTGAATAAATGATTAATGTATTATTACTGAGTAAGGTCCAAAGTTTACATTAAAGTTCATTACTTTTATTGTACAGCTAAATCCATGTTATGGACCCACCATTACAGTATGATACAGAACAGTTTCACTGCCCTACGAATCTCCTATGCTTTACGTAGTCATCTCTACCCACGTCTTCTGAACCTCTGGCAACCATTGATCCCTGATTATCTCTACAATTTTGCCTTTTCCAGAATGTCATATGGTTGAAATCATCCAACATGCAGACTTTTCAAATTGGCTTGTTTCATTTAGCAATATGTATTAAATTTCCCTCTAAGTACTTTGTGGCTTGATAGCTCAATTTTCTTAAATTTCTGAATAACATGCCATTGCATGGATATACTAGTCTTCGTTTATCCGTTCATCTATTAAAAAATATCTTAATTGCTTCCAGTGTTTGGCGATTATGAATTAAACTGCTATAAACAGTATTCACCATTCTTCTCTCCTATCTCTTACAACATTGTTGCCATGCATTTCACTTGTCCATATGCTATAATTGCCCAATACATTGTTACTATTATTATTTTGAACAAATCATTACTTACTAAATAAATTAAGAAAATGAGAAATACAAGATTTTGTTTTACCTTCATTTATTCTTTCTCTGTGCTCTTCTTTTTGTTTATGTAGATCTAAGTTTCTGACCTATATCATTCTCCTACTCTCTAAAGAACTTTTAACATTTCTTGCAAGGCTAGCTACTGTTCAAAAATCCCCTCAGTTTATGTTTGTCTGAATGAGTCTTTATTTCTCTAACACTTTTGAAAGATAATGTCAAATTCTTTTTTTTATTCTTCTAAAGATAAGGTTTTCTTCCTCAGCCTGGATTCTTTCAAGATTTTCTTTGTCTCTGGTTTCCTGCAGTTGGCATACAATATGCCTAGGTGTAGATTTTTCGTATTTATTCTACTTAGTGTTATGAATTTCCTCGATCTGCAGTTTGCTGTCATTAATTTTGGAAAATACTGTTATTATTTCAGATATTTCTTCTGTTCCTTTCTTTCTTATACCTCTAGTATTTCCAGTATACATATCTCATATCTATTGTAATTATCTCACATTTCTTAAATATTCTGTTATCTTCTTAAAAAGTTTTCCTCGTTGCATGTCACTTTTGGAAGTTTCTATTGACTTACCTTCAAGCTCACTGGTTCTTTCTTTGGTCATGTTCAGTCGATTGGTGAGAACATCTAAAGCATTTTTTATTTATATTACAGTGTCTTTCATTTCTAGAATTTCCTACTGATTCTTTCCTAGAGTTCCATCTTTCTGCTTAAATTATCCACCTATTCTTGCATTCTGTCTACTTATTCATTATGGTTCTTAACAGGTTAGTTATAATTGTTTTAAATTCTCTATCTGATAATTCCAAAATCTGCATCATATCTAAGTCATGTTCTGATGCTCGCCTTGCCTCTTCAAACTGTGGGGTTTTTTTCTTGCCTTTTAGCATGTCATGTAATTTTTTTGTTGAAAACTTGGCATGATGTATTGGTACTGAAGTAAGCAGTATTTTAGTGTGAAGTTTTATGTTATTTGGAGAGAGATGGGTTTCCATAAGAATTCCATATTAAATAGTCTGTGTCTTGAAGCTCTTTTAGTTTTCATCCATTGTTTTTATACTGAAGTCCTGTTGATGTGGTGGTGAAGTGTTAGGGAGGATAAGCATTCTGTATTCATATGATTAAATCTCAGATTTCAGTGGACCTGAGTTCCTGGGCTATGACCTTCAGAAGCAATTCTTAACTCCCTTTGTTTTTCCTCCCTTTATCTGAGAGATCAAGGCTAGAAGGGGTTGGAGTTGGCTGATTGTCCATTTTCCAGGGCAGATTTGCCTCTGTTAGAGGAGATTCCATAGAGGCAGGACTTTGTTACTCTTTCTTTGGGCATAATTCAAAATATTCGCTGAAAACAGTAGAAGAATGGCAAGATTAAGGAAATATACAAAAAAAGAATAAAATAAAACTGGAGTAAAAAATGTTAGTGATGAATAAGAGAAAAATGAGTTTCAACAAGACATAATTATTATTTCAGAAAATAGATCACAATGAATTAAACAAATAATACAAAGGTGTAGTAGAAGAGATTTGTGCTAAAAGTAGAATAATAATCTGCAAATAAAAATGTATGTATCTTCTTCTCCAAGCAATATTTGTATGAAAACATGAAGGCCAAGTCATCATTTGGTGATGTTACCAGAATTTGAGGTCTAGAAAACATTTTATGAGCTTCCAGAGAGGAAAAGTAAGTGACCAAAACAGTGAAAAATAAATAGTATGGATTCAGACTTTTCCACTGCAACCTGTTGTGCCAGAAGACAATGAAACAATGACTTAATATTCTAAAAAAAATGTGACCCCAAATTTCCTACCAAAAATTTTGTCCTTAGAGTAAAAAGTTCACAGATATTTTCAAACATGCTGGAACTCAGGGGACATAGCATATATGAGACTTTGTGAAAAAAATACATGAAATGAATATAGCTATAGAATGGACCTCAATCAAAATTGTGCATTTCAAAAATGGTGAAGCAGATATGAGAAAAAGAATAGATCATTAGTATTAAATATACACTGTGTATATATCTAAGGTCTAAAATCAGTGTGTATATATCTGAGATAAAAAATACAATATCGTATAATGGGACAGAAAGAATGATCTGGATCCAGATTCTAATAATGTCAGTTCTGACACTTTTTATTCATATCTTCTCGGAGAGATTAATAATGGCAACAATTTAATAGTTGCTGTAATGATAAGAAATGATGTAATATGTAAACAAAAGTGAAGGAAACATTAGAACACTTCAAAATATATTAGCTAAAGCAAGCAGTGTGCATTTTAGACAGGAAAAATTGATATCAATCTCTAAAAATAAAAACATAAAAATTGGAAAGTGGGCTGAAGTGTTAATATAAATAAGTTCATCTAACTTGGAAATATTTTTAAATGATTATACTCTTAATATTTTTCATAATTATTAACCTTCAGAAGAATAATTTTTGAGCTAATAGTTCTTATGAAACATCTATCTGACTTTCACCAATTCTTTCAATTAAAATTTTCTCATATTAAATATAAGTAGAGTTAAATGTTTTAAATATCATATTTTTAATATTTTATAATATTTATAGGTAATATCTGGCTATTACATATAAATACAATGTGTAGCTATCTATAGTACCTCTTTTTCACCTGTAGATATGAAGAGATAATAATATTTGAGGTGGTAAACATTTGGGTAATTATTTTTCCTTTTTCTCAGAACAATTACAACCCTTGAATTTTTATAATGATAAATATGTGTGATTTATACCAAAACAATAAGCTTTTTAAAAATATAATATTAAAAAGCAAATAAAAAAGAACAAAATGCAAATAATAATGATAAAATGAGTGTTAATGGTGATTGACTGTATTTGCTATTTTAAATATTACTGATAAAGTGTGACTAATGTGAAAAGTGATCTGGAAAATATGGGGTTCCATAATCTATACATGAAGTATATAAATTTAATTATATTACCATAACATTTTGATTATCAATGATATTGCTGGTATCTTACATCCAATTCATTTAGAAGACATATAAGAATCAGAAATTTAGCAAAAGGGGCTTTAGCTCAGTGAAAACGAGTTTCAGAAGGCCCATGCACTAAGATTCAAAGACTTCTGCTACTCATGATCCATTTGCTCTTCTTTTACTAGTCTCTGCTGGAAACCACTCTTCACTGCCTTTTCAGTCTACTGAAGATTGTGGGATAAAACCATTGGCCTAAGGGCCTAAGTCAGTTCATTTATTTATTTGACAAATATTTATTAAATGCCTACTATGTGTTACGGGCTGGGATAATAGCAGTAAACAAAGCAGATAAACCATGTGTTCAGGAGACAAAATTCTGGTGGAGGAAATGAATAAAGTAATAATTTATGCAGCAATGTCAAAGCTTTAAGTATTATAAAGAAGTTGGCCCTATTTCAAATGGAATCATCAGGGAAGGGGCAACTGAGGAAGTGACATTTGGGCAGAGCTTTGACTGAGATGAGGATTCAGCAAATTTAGGACACTAAATACTCCCAACTCCATTTTCTCTTTTTCTTTTTCTTTGAATGATGACTATGTGATTTGTTCAGAACCAATGACAAAAATCAAATATTTAGGGGGTTTCCAGAATGAAGAATTCCTCTCTTCTTCTCTGGATTTTAACCTGAAAAAATGTAAGATGTGGAGCAGTTACAGCCATCTCCTCCGTTTGGAAGCCCATCTGAGAATGATGCTAACCAAAGGAAGCTCTCTGGAAAAAGGGAAACTTGAACTTTTCAGTTACTTGGGTCAGTGAATTTCCTTTATCCTAAAACAATTTGATTTTCTGTTTTCTATACTTCTAGCCAGATGGAGTCTCAAATGGTGCAGAAACTCTCTTAGAGTCTCATCAAAAGTGCATACCATGTATCTTTCTGTGTGACGTAAGAAGGTCTTAGCAGCAAGCAAAAGTAAAACCTCACTTCAAGAGGCCCACGGGCAGCAACTTGGACAGTGCCACTAGACAGCCTGGCAATTAGCTAACACAGAAAAAAGCAATGAAATAAAACAGAAGAAAGAATTCATCTAGCATGTTAGTGAAGAACCAATTATCATTATCAGAAATACCAGTGACCCCATATATATTAGAATAGCTCAAGCAAATCATAGCAGTTATTAGGTAATTTGCTAATTCATTAATTCAGCGAATCCTTAATTATTTGATTTATTCAGAAAACACTGAGCAGAAATTGTGGGCCAAAGATTATTTTAAACACTGAGGACGTAACAGTGAATCTAATGAGTAAAGTTTATATACTATGGAGTTTATATTCACCTTGCATAGGCATATATTAAATAGCATTTAAGAATAGAAAAACATAATAACAGATTGTGGCAAGTACTATGAAAAAACAAATGTGGTGAGCTTGTAGAGCATAATGGGAAGAAAAAGGGTCTATTTTGATGTGGAAGGGGTTAGGGAAAGCATATTTGAGGTGATATTCATGCAGAAATTTATATAGTTTAAGAAGTGAGACAGACATTCTAAAGCACGGGAGCAATTATTTCATGTACCACTGCAGAAACAATGATTTGGCATGATTGCAGAACAGAAAGATTAGCCATATGACTGTATCGGAGTGACTGAGGGAGAGGAGCTTGCTTTAAATTTGGGTAAATAGTCAGGATCTAGCTAATGGAAAGCTTGGTAGACCATGGCTTAGACGTTTTAATTTTATTCAAAGAGAAATATGAAGTTACTGAATGTTTTCAAAGAAAAAAATGTAGGATTTTATGTGTTCACATTTTCATGACCTCTTTGGCTGGTGTTTGGAGAGTGAATGATCAAAACCAAGAAGAGGAAGCAGGAAGACTCTGTAGTACGCTTTTGTGGAAGTACAGGTGAGAGATGATGGTGAAAGGAGATACATTTGAAGTGGAACTGACTTCTTTTGATATATTTGATGTAGGGGAAACAACAGGAAAATAGAAGAAATCAACATTAATTCTATCAGACATATTGTATTAATATTTTTTTCTTATTAGATACCCAAGTGAAGATGCCAGTGGGTAAATAGTCAATGGCACATGAGAATCTTCAGGTCAGAATGAAACATGGGGCCTGTGGAGGTAAAGCTGGAAGGTTTACCCATAAGATGGTAGTTCAGTGACGTGGTTAAGAATTTGGCTCTGCTGTCGGACTGCTTCAGCTTTGACTTTGGCTCTGCCTCTTACTCCTTGGAGTCGCTTATCCTCCCTGGATCTTAGTTTCCTCTTCCATAAATGAGGGTAATAAGCAATGCCAGGCTTAGAGTAAGCATTCAAAATATTAGTTATTGTTAACATTATTGTTGATTTTCTTGTAATTATAGCATGGAAGCAGGTGAGGTCACTCAAGGAAAAAGAATAAATAGAGAAAAGATGAATCATAAGAATAAAACCTGAGGCACTCTAAAATTTAGAGACTGGATAGAGAAAAAGAAAGAAAACAAAAAAAGGAGAAGGCATAGCCAATGAAGTAAGAGAAAAACCACATCAAAGCCAATGTAGGATGTTGGGACATTAATTAAGACTAACTCAGAAAACCACCCATATAGAGCAGTGAAATGAAGAATGAATGGGAACATAGCAAGCAGAAACAGCCAATGTGTACATTTATATCAGATTTTTTTTCTGTAAAAGGGGACATAGAAATGGGATGGTAGCAGAATGAAAATGTGGAGTCTGAGGGCCATTATTATTTTTTTAAATGGAGCATAATTAAAGAAGCCAAAATTGAAGAATTTATAGGCTAAATCAAAGCTGCAGATGCATTTTTGGATTATACAATATTTTAAAATAATTTGATTTTGCATTGCTTTAGACTTGGCATGTGCACTCTGAGTTGCTGCTTTCTATTGGCTTTCACTGAGCTCACATGGTTTATATGTTAATAGAATACCTGCCTGACCCTGTGCCCAGAAGATGTGTGTATATATATGGCATTGATCCAGTAGAGGGGGAGATACTGAGAAGGAGGAGATAACTGAATAAATATAGACCCCGAGAAGAGAAAAGGCAATAAAATCTTTGGTATCATTCAGGAATACCCTTTTAACTTTGACTTCCCTTCTATGACGATGCTAAAAGAAGATGCATGTAAGTGTAGGTGGATTTAATGGTGGAAAGTTAATCAAGCATTTCTCTGATGATTTCTACCTTTTAAGTGAAGAGAAAAAGAATATAAAATGTTTGAAGACAGAGGCTATGTTATAAAATAGTCATCTTAGTCTTGGGAAGGGAATCCGCATCTGAAACTTACTAGATTGGCCAGTCAGGTTAAAGCTAATCTTGAAGAATTTGAAGTGAAACCAATTGCCATCGTGTGTGATTTTCACTAGTAATATACAGCTTCTCACATGCAAGAGAGGAGAGATCTGGGAGTTGTGCTCAATCAAAGTTGAAGTTTTCCCAGGTGAGTGAGTATGATAGAGGGGAAAGGAAGAAAGCAAGCAAAAGTGTTTGAAAGGGAGTAATTAACAATAATGGTCCATGGGATTTAAGGATAAGGAGCAAGTAAACACAGGAGATTTAATGGATAGTAAAAAATATGATAAGGTCTATGGAATGAAGGTCTCACGAGGTCAAGACAAATGGTTACAGTGCCCTACTAGTAGGTTATGCAATGCCTGGTAATAACAAGCTGGTGGGTTCTACAGTGATGGTGGGTGGCTGGGTAGGAACATAGTAACATTAGTAAACCTGAGAAGATAAAGCAACTGCCAGGCCCCTAAATAGATGGATCATGCACATGGAGGTTCACACCAGTGGGAACGATTACAGGGTCATGTGTGGAGGGAATTAGCGACCAGAGACAAAAGTCATCAACTACAGGAGGGCATGGTGAGCAGGTCAAGCTGCTGACGACAGGGAAGAGGTTGTGGGTCACTAAGCCGAATGACCTGAGTTACAGGATGGATGAAGCTTTTGAAAAAATAAAGAGAAGAAATCATTTGGGAGAGAAAATGTAGAGCAAGAAAAACCCCTCCATTCTTGCATTATCTGACTGAAAAGAAACAATCACACACCACTTTCAAAGGACTGCAGAGCAAGACCTTTGTCAGAAAATACCCAGATTGTTTTAAGGCAAAGGAATTGAAGGAACGTTTTTCAGAAGAAACTGAGGACAAAGGTGAGTTAGTAGATTGCAGATCGGGCTTGAAATATTCTTAGAGAATAAGACTGGTTAAGATTAGGAGACACAAATAAAACTTGTTGGAAATCAAGTAGGTGGACGCAGAGAGGAGGGGATGAGCAAATTCACACCTAATGGGTACAATGCACACTATCTGGGTGATGGGCACACTTATAACTTTGACTCAAACTGTCCAAAAGCAATTTATGTAACCAAAACGTTTGTACCCGTATAATATGCCGAAATAAAATAAAATAAAAACAAAAAGATTTGAGGTTACCAACGGCACAGTAATATGTGCTTACAGTGAAACTGGAAAGCATGGAGTTTTGTACTTCTGCTAAGTAAAAATCCTCTGAGGCAACATGGGATTTATCCTAGTAGTTCTTTATATTAATAGGAAGGCAGCTAAGCATTGGTTTTATTCCTTATAATCAGTGGGGTAGGGCATCTATACCCTCCTGCTACTCTTAAGGATGTAGCATCCTTTCCTGGCTGGGGCAAGGGCAGGCAGCCCTGGGCTATCCTCAGAGCGCCTGCCACTCTCTGCTCACCACTGCCACAGAACAGAGAGAAAGCAATCATTAGGAGAAGACTGTGCTTTGTTAAAAATTAATTCTGTGTAAGCAAGAAGGACAGTGTTTAATTAATTTTGCAAAGAGTAGTAGCCAAAAAGTTTTGTAAAGTGTCTGGGGGCCAACAGGGATAAAGCCACAAAGCTTCAGTTACTAGATAACCCCAGGAGTCATAATAACTGATCCCCTGCGGGTTTCTAATAACCCAGCTTGGGCTCTATTAAGAAAATTATCACGAGACTAGAAGATATTTACCAACGATAAGAGAGGCTGGAACTGGCAATTAATCCTTCCTCATTGCTCAGTGGTGATTAGGTCCTCATGGGATTGTTACAAACCTGAGCTCTTACAGTTTAAAATAGATTTTAAAATATTGCAGAAGGTTCAAATAAGACCAAGAGAAATTATTTAAGAAATCATCAATTACTATAAGGAGAAGGGAAAGTCTTATTTATTTGGAGGAAGAAAAGGATGACAATTTATGCTTTCAATCCTATACTAAGACAATTAGTTTGGCTTTTAAATTGTTACAAAAATTGGACTTTAACTGCATTAGTAGATAGTGTTCTGAAGCCTGAGGAAGATATCATTTAAACACCAACAATTCTACAAAGGACAGTGTGAGAATATTATTTCTGAAAATAGTCTTATAGGTTTTGCCAGAAACTTCCAGAAAGCAAGGGACTAGGAAGATGCCACTTCTCTGTCACCTGACAAAGTGTGCAGAGTACTAGATTAAATAATGAGGGAAGAGGAAGAAATGCTAGATATTTTCATGGATGTTCTATTGATCTATTTTTCTTCTGAAGCATCTGAAAAGGCCCCCAACCTATGGGTGGACATAAAAAGGCAATAGTAGGTCTTGGTTCCTTAGATTCTCTTTCAAAGCCTGACAGGTAAACAGGCTCAGATGGGCTGAGTAATGTCTGGAGACCTGAACCACAGAAAATCCAATTTGATTTTCTGTTTCGTTGTGTGTGTGTGTGTGTGTGTGTGTGTGTCACATATGATTCTGGATCATTTAACATCTGAGTCTCATTTTTCCTGTGAATAGTGACAACCACTCTGCTTAAGAATGTGTTGAGATAATTAACAACAATATATGAAATCACCTACCCAGTATAGGACCTTACTGCTAACCAGAGCCAGCTTAAAAATTCCAGCCAGATTCAGACCTCTTTCCAGCGCTGCATCTGATAGGAGCCTCTATATGATGAGGGGAGACTTCAAACACGCCAGGAAGTCCCTACCTCCAAGATGGCCTCTCTGCTTAGGTCTTAGTAGACTTCATACCTTATCCACTATCACTGATGCTTCTGTTCCAAATAAAATTGGTCTCACGAAAAATAATGCACTCTGAGAACAAACAGTTTGCAAGCAAGTGAAGATGAAGATGATGAATGAGGCTGCCCTGAATAGACTAGATGGGCAAAAGCATTTGTTGGGGAGGAAGGGTGGGAGAGGCAAAAAGAGGAGTGAGAGAATTCTGAAGACAGACCTTCTCCTCCATTACTTTGCCCAGGACCCAACCTGCTTTTCAAGTTTTGCGCAGCTATTCACTTCTGGTCATGGAAGAAAGATTCCTGACGCACAAGTGAGAACCAGACTCCTAGATATCTATAAAGCAAATTAAAATACATGATGCACGTTTCGTCTTTCTCTAGAACTTTTATAGTGCAAAAGTAAGGAATGGAAATTTAATACATATATATTTTCTCTCCATACCTGTAATAAAAGTCAGTTTCACGAACTATGTCAAGTACCAAGAGTCTAAAATAAATCTTATATTCCAGGGAAAAATATTTTTATGTAACTGGATTTGTTTGACTCTGACAGATAAAAGAACAAAAAAAAAAAAAGCCCCTTTCCTTCAAAACACTAAGATCATATTTACACATTATTTCTGGACATATTTTTTAAAGAAATTTTAGGCAAAAGGTTCATTGTTCATTGCTATCAAAGCATGCCAAGCAATCACAATAATTTGGATATCTTTTTTCACTTACTCAACATTAAAGAAGTAAGGTTTTTGCAACATTTACTAAATTTCAGTTAACATTAATGAAAAGTGAAGAAAGCAATTCAAGACGTGCAAGATTTGGGAAAATGTTTTCTTATTAAAACATTTCTGAAATATTCATCTATAGTGTCACTGTGTACATTAACTTCTTTTCTTAATTGGTGAATTTGTTACCAATATGTTAAAACCAACTTTTTTATTTAAAAATTTTAAGGTGACACACTGGCAATTATAAGTCCATTAACATAATTTTAAGAGTTTTACATACTATGTAATTTGGATTCCACTGCCTCGTTTGGGTGACTATAAAATAATTTGGGGTTTTTAAAGACTGAGAAGTATTTCTCAAGGTTAGCTTTTCCAAACAGAAAGTTGAGTGTTATAAATTCCACCTCCCACAGACCAGAATTCACATCCATTGGTCAGGGGTAAATACTACTGGCTCTGCGTCCTCAGTCACTTTGTGCCATTTCACCAAGTCGGAGCCAAAGGTAAGTTTTTATACTCGCTTTCTTCTTGGGTTAGAGACTTTTTCCCCTACTATAACAACCTGTAAAAAATAATTCAACTTGCTTTAATATCTCCTGGTGAACTTTGATTTAAGGGATATGGTTTAATTTTGCTATTGAGTTTATATTATTCTTGGAAAATCCAAAATTCTCAATTAGCTTAGGAATTAATAACACTCTGCAAAGTAGTTGATCTCAATAGCCATGTCATGACAGATGCCAATAAAATTATTGTAGTTTCCAATATATGCCTTAAATCAAGTGCCCTGACACAGACCACATCCTTTGCCAGTAGAGACAGGCACTATTGATTAATATTGAATGAAATATTATGCAAAGGGAGAAAATAGTGAAATTTCAGGTGTTTAAAATATCACAATGATCATTACATTATGCATTTCGAGTGTCTTTTGGGGCTATGTATTTTAAAGTTTTAAATAAACATACATTTTCAAAATATTATGAAATGGTATCAAAAGGACAAAAATTCAAAGTTTCAACTAATAAACTACATTAAGTACTGGTATCATTGCTTGAAGGATGGAACACGATTTTTTAACTAAACAAAGATGTTTCTCACTATTTTAAGGTTCATATAGACTGCTTTATTGCTGATAGCATTAGAAGCTATGCCAAATTGCCAAATGCAAGTAAACTCTGATATGTAGCCATTTGTAATCAAACACAGAATGTGAAGTAAGAAACAGTATCAGCAAGTACATGATTTCTTGGAATAATGGAAGTTGCCAAAATATACAAGTAAAATATTTTTTTAGGTTGGTAGTGGCCCCTCTTAATGCTTCCCGCTTGAATATGGAAGGATGGTTCCTGGAAGATTTGCAAATCACACTGTTTTACTAAGAAAGACTTTGTTGGTAATTGCCTAGAACAGTTCCAAATCTGCAATCCTGCAAAGACCTCTGCAAAAGCAAGTAAAATAGAGACTTAGTTTATCCAGTGTGAATAAGAAATTTTATGTGAAGAAAGCATAGGAGGGAATAAAAAGGAGCTCCTTGTACTGCTTCTTATTCTCAGAGGAATTCATATCCTTCTGCCTAAACCTGCTTCATAAAGACCTTCTTTCAAGTAGCTGAAGGTCAGTGTGTCTGCCAGTGCATTCAAGTTTAAGAGTAATATTTATCATGAATTCCCTTTTATATGTGTGCATAGGTACCAACAACATACGTACCATTCTTAAAGTACACCCAAGAAGTGCATCCAAAATACAAAACCTTCTAAAATTAAACATGCTTGATAACAGATTTTATGATACTTTGCTTACTCAATAAATGATCACCAGGTATTATTTTTTGATAGGACGAACTTAACTGTTTAAAATTAAATGTGAGGGTCTTTTTTTCCCTAAAGTGAATGTATTCATTGGAGCATATACAGAACTAAAATAATTAAAATTATAAGATCTTGATTGAACCCAAAAAAACATGATATAATGGAAAATTAGAATTATGTTTTTTGAATAATTACAAAACAAATAACTGTTCTAAGACCATGTGCATGCAAATCTTCCTGTAAGGGAATCTTGGCAAATAGTGCTTTTTAACGTGTATTTCTATTGATTGAATTCAAATCTTAGGTAGCTGTTAACAATTAAAACAAAATACTAAGAACTAAAGGAAAAAATAATTGTGTTTTCTCTTTTCGTTATGAAAATTTTGAGAAATGTTGCATGAGATATTAACTTATGTACATATCAAACTATGTATGTATTCAGATACCCAGAGGCAACAAGGAAGTAGCAGAAAAAATAAAAATTCATTATTTTGTTCCGCAGAAAGGCTTAGGCTTCTGTGTACAAGAAACAGTCATGAGTCCTAGTGGTACTGATAGCCAACTTTGTCTCAGTTTCCTCACCTGTAAAATAATATGGTAGTTGTTGTCATCATCAACACGAACTCTATATCCCAAAGTTGATATAAGAATCTTAATGCTTATTAAATGGTAAAACTCTTAGATAATCAAGAGTTGTTTGTGAATAAGTATATCACAATCTTTCTGCATTCCATTTTCTCCATTTTTCTCTATACAATAAAGTCAGTTTCACTGTAATTAAAATATCCACTGTAAAAACATGGATTGGTGTGTGAATTAATTTGGACATCTGGTAGAAATGGCCTCAGAAGCCATGTAATTTCTTGTGTGTTACATTTGTAAATTAATTATCCATGTAAGGAAAGCCACCAGCTTGAATTCCTTGAGGTTGACATTGATTTATCAGTTCTATTTAGTAAAAACTATTCATAAATTATGATCAGTTAAGTATTTATGCATTTTAATATTTTATGATTAGGAAAGTTTGAAAAATGAAGACATTAGCAACACTTGTTTTGGGCCTTCTCATCTTGGATGCTGCTGGGGCTGTACCAACTCTAGCCTCCATCAACTATGACTCAGAAACCTACGATGCCACCTTGGAAGACCTGGATAATTTATACAACTATGAAAACATCCCTATTGATCAGGCTGAGGTAATTTATTCCCTTACCCTTGAGACTTTTGAAAGCATGGCCTGAAGGATGATTGGGGCTTATTCTCTTTAAATAGCTTTTTTTTGCTTATTTATAAGTTGAGAGGTTTTATCTTCATAAAACTACTCCTCTTCAGAACATGTTCAATCTTTTGGAGGTTAATACTAGGTCAGTCTTTTGTTTCTTAGAGTTTATATTATTTCCTTCAAATTTCTTCACCAAATTGAAGACAAAAATGATTGTCTATTAAGCTAAAACAAAAAAAAAAAATTAAAGGAAAAGGCAAACAGCCAGGAAGAGTTAAAATAATATGCATGCCACGATAAGGAAAGTTTGGGCCAAAGGAGAAAGATGTGAGATTAAAATGAATTAGTAGAAAATAAAAAAGAATATAGAGAAAGGACAATGGGCGGGAACTCTAGCCTGTCCCAAGAGTGAATGTGCTTCCCTGAGCGACCGATCATTTCTCAGACACTAATGCAGAAATTGGCAACTTTGTAGCCCATTACATAAATCTGATATGACATGTTCCTAACCAAATGCTAGGCTTTTTACATAACTAAAGGATACAAGCTAATTTTTATGAATAAGAAAGCAAACAGACCTTGAAATGCTAGAGTGTTAACTAATGTGTAACATTGACAAAGACTAAATAAATAAACAACAAAAAAATTACATCATCTTTAAAGGATCATAACATATTTTGGGCAGACTTTCAAGTATGCATCTTCTTGGAATAACTACTCTTGTTAGGCAGGAATATGAAATATTTAGACAAAATCTTATATTTAACTTGCAATAAACTTAAATATATCTTTATTAAGAAGACAGTAAAAATTTTCAATATTGTTTGTTGCCTTATGAAATACAAGAGTCAGATTTTCACAGTAACGATAGTTTTCACAACTCTTCTCCCCTCTTGCCTTTCTCTCTCCCTCTCCTTTGCCTCTCTTTCTCTCTCTCTCTCTCTTTCTTCCACCCTCACCCCCTTCACTGTCCCCCCAACTCCATCCCTCCCTCTCCCTTTCCTTCTCTTTAATAAAGTTTTAGGCTCCACAACAGATCACTTTTCTTCTGCACATTTGATTGTGACTCTATTTTCTAAGTCTTTACTAATATTTACTGTTTGAGTCATTCCACTGTCTGGCTTCTGTTATGATAAGGGGATTTTCTATTGGGAACTTAGGGTCATTAACACCAATCTTGCTCCACATGACTTCTATATCTCCAACCTAACGCGTCAACGTAGAGTATAAGATGAAGTTTGTCCAGTGGTTAACTCACCTACTCTTTTCCATCTTGCATAAATACATTTTTTTAAAAAGGTCCATCATCTTGTTCTTTTTCCATCTTGCACAAATATATATTTTTAAAAAGTTTTAGGTCATATCTGTCAAATTAAATATTTTAGTTCAAAATTATTTGTCATTTCCCCTAAAAAATACTCCATAGGAGCAAAGAGATTTGACAGTTACCAAAAGTGAGCCACAAATTTTGAGTAGGGTTGAGGAATGGATTCAAGGGTTCTGTTAATTCCTTTCACTAGACCAAATGCACAATAGAAAAAAATACTGTCTGGGACCAAGACTTCTCTAGGCAAAATTGTAAAGAAGATGAGCTATATTGCCAGAATGCTTTTGACCCCTTCCTTGCTATCAGGATCCTTTTCTTTGCCAATAAAGCCCTAGGCATTCACATGAAGTTCTGAAGTTTTTCCTAGTATCAAGAAATTTAAGCTAAAAGATATATCTATATAAAGATGATTTAATATACAACCTTTCCTCAGTATTTGCATATTCTGGAATAAGAACTTTCTGCAAAATACCAAATACGTGGCACTGTATCTTTACTCTATGAAAATATCCCTAGTTTTCCACAGACTTCTATCTAAACAATTCTAGTTCCATTAAATCAGTATCTTGATGTGAGGAACAAAATTTGGATCATGAGAGAGATTCAGTGCAAGGTGAAATGCCTTCTGCTAGCTTTAAAGATAGATGGGTCCACATGGCAAGGAATGCAGGAGGCCTCTTGACCCTGAGAGAAACTGACAGCCGGAAAGCATTTGGGGACCTCAGTCCTATAGATGAGGAACCCTGTGCTCCACATAAGATCACAGCACTGGCTATCACCTTGATTTGGGTCTCGAGACGCTGAGCAGAGAATCCAGTCAGGCTATGCCTGGAGTTTTGAGCCACAGAAACTGTGAACTAAAAAATGGGTACAGTTTTAAGCTGCTAACTATATGGCAATTTGTCATGCAACGATAGAAAATTAATACAACATGTAACAACTGAAACTTTTTATTTCCGAAAACCAGATTTGAAATAAATTGCTGCTGCAAATCTGGCACTTGTGAGTCCAATGATTTAGCTACTTAAAAGACAAACCAACCCCAAAACCCAGTGTTAGAATCTCAATTGAGATTTGTTGATTTCTACTGGTGGTGGTATATTCATTGCCTCTTCAGTGTTTGAGAAAGGATCACTAAAGTATTTCCATTTTTGAAAACTATATACATTAATAGAATTCCAGACTGATGACTTACTAATTTCTAATGATCTATAATAGAATACCTAGGATCCACCAGATTCTATGTTAGGAGAGGTTTTAGACCCAACAATTCCATCATAGGGCTATATACTGCTCTGTAGATAAATTTGTTGGTATGACACAAAATGGTTACAATTTTTACTGAGCTTTCATTTTACTTTAATGGTATAAATAGGAATTGGCTATAGGCTGTATGATTAAAGTATAGACTTTTTTCCCTTTCTGATAAATAATAGCTAACCCTAAGTGAGCAATTTTTATGTGCCAAGTACTATATTCCAGTCATATTACATGTATTATCTGATCTATTGCTCACAACAAAACTATGAATTGCTATTGTTTTTCCCATTCAATAGATGAGGATATCGAGAAAAGAATATTAAATAATTTGACTAAGACTAAACAGTAATGATGACATATAATCATATTGATGCTATCTTCCGTTATCTAATCATTCCAAAAAAAAAAAAATGGCTTAAGACTACTTCAAAGAATAATTGTGAATATGCGTTCTTCAATACATATCTAAGTTCTGGACAATAACCTAATTTTATATATATCACATATTTAGTAGTCTAGAAAAACAATTTTTTTATTTGCCTCAAAGTAATCATCAGAAAACTACATTGTCCTAAGGTTGGTATTCTTTGAGTGGCTTAAATTGATATTGTCTTTTTGATGAAGGTGGTTATTTGAAGTTTCCATTTTCATGGCATAGTTTTGGGTTATTGCTATTCCATTTCCCTTTGGTTGGAGGGGGCTTCAAATTGTTTTTTAAGAAAAACAGTGGCTCTACTCACGAGTAATATCTCTTTCCAGCAAAGTGCTCAGTAGCAATATTAGTATTTATGGAGGCTCTACAGAATGATGTCAACTGCCATTCTTCCAGTAAAATTTCCTTGGCTTCATCCAGGTAATTAGACTTATTCTTGCCTACACTAACTACATCAATTAATTTAGCCTTATATAATTACTTTAACTTAATTTTACCTGTAGTGTCCCTATGTATTCAATAAACAACAAGAAATGTTATACTACAGAACACTATGGAGCTGTTAATCATATTTATTGTAGGACGGTACGAAGGACTCACAGTGATACTATGCAATGATCTTTATGAGGATGTGTAGGAGAAGCTTCTCTCAGCCTCCGTGTCAGAATGGGTTGCAACTTTTAAGGAATTTGCTTATTTTCTAGATTATATATTGTGTAACTCACTGTGCTTGTGATTTTATCCTGCCTGCTCAAAAACCTGGAGGCCAGTTTTTGTGTCATTCTTCCCTGGTTTCATATAACTTCCCCCGGCTTTATTTTCCTGTCACTGCAACTCCTCATGTAGATTTTTTGAAGCATTACTATCCATTGTTTTAAAAGTGTCTAATGTCCTTTCTGGAATGAGACAGTGTATGCATTCATAAGTAAGTATTAATAACAAGAACAATGCATAAAGGAATGTCAGTAAAAATTTACCACCGAAATCTTCTTCAGAAAAGGATGCTTTCCTTGCTACGACTCCTCCACTGATCTTAAAATTGAGGTCAATTTTTCTTTTTCATAAAGAATACAAGTGGCTAGATTATTTAAGATCATCCTTATTAAAAAGTTGCCATTGAACAAATTAATTCAGTTTGAAAAATATAGCTTTTCCATATGAAGGAGCTATAAGGCTCATCAAAGGAATAAAAATTAAATTTACCAAAGTTGTAGCAATGGGAGAAAACTCAATGAAGGCAGTTGTATCAATTAACGACTAAGAAAAGGTTCCTTTTCTATTGTCATCAATATAATATGGTGCCAGGCAAAATAATTTTAAGATATATGTTGATGCCCTGTAACACCAGAATTTGCTTTAAAAGAATGAAGCTAACTCTGGAAAATTTATAGAAACAATTGTCCACTTTAGATGATGATATATAAAGAGGATCTTAATATTATGTTTTCTAAATATAATAAATTGGTATAGGGTAGTTTGTCTCAAAAATTATCTCAGCACTTTCTGAACAAAAAAAAATATTTAAATTAGTAATGTTTTGACTATTTCTTTACTCTTGTAACAAAAGATATTCAATATGTTTATATTTGAAATTATACCTCACGTTGGCCAATTTATACAGTATACTTTAAAGTTTCAAACATATGGTTTGTACATCAAAAACCTCATATTGGAAGAAGAGACTTTAACTCTATCAGCCTGAATTAAATATTCTTTTCAGGATATGGGAAAAGAATAAAAGCTAATCTGCCTCATCACTGAAGATTCTCTTGAGGAAGGGTGGAAAGAATTTTGCTGATGAGCTTTTAATATGGTTGTCTGATCTATTTTCCATGATTCTTTTAAAACCAGCGTTGGACGAATTGATCTTTATTTCAAGCTTCAGCATTTTTTAATAAAACCTTAAAAAGTGAAGCAACAAAAAATATACAATCATGGAGGTTCATTGGGGGAAAATAATACTGATAGTCTTTGCCAGTGACATCTTCGTGTTTATATTATACGTTATTTAGGAGACCACAACGTAAGTTTATTCAAACAATTATCCTTGGAAAGAAGATATTATTGTAGCCATTTAATAAGAATAACTGAGGATCTGAATAATTTTGTTCAAGGTTATTCAGCTAGTAGGTTTCAGAGTAAAATTTAAGCCAGACTCTTTTAATGCCAAAGCAGAGAGTCTTTGGCAGTAAAAGCCTCCCTTATTTTTCTGCTGCTTCTCTTTAATCTTTACTTCTTTTATCCATGTCCAATATTGAGGATTCTTTTTCTGAAATTAAGTAATTTGATTATTAGGAATCAGAAAAACAGCAATTTTCAAATGATTACAATTAACACAGTATCCAGACATCTCTTTAACCTGTCAAAGTATTCAAGGGAGCAAGAGGTAAAATGATCCTTTTGAACTGAAAGCTGCTTTGTCAGAAATATGGAGATTGAGCAGTCTTTGCCAAACACATTTCTTCCTCATCCATTTCAAGATAAAATAGAAAAATAAGATATAGCTTTCATTGCCAGGTGTTCATAGTCACATTCTTTTAGATAATTAATATGGATCACTTAAATAAATTTGAGCACCAGGCTCATGTTTAAAGCAGAATTCTAGTGTGCTGAACACATCTACATGCCTGTATGTTAAACCCATAAGAATACATCTTTAGTAACCCTGGATGAACAGCTCAGAACTTTTTAACACCTTTGGAAGCCAATTTTTGACTTAATGGTCACAATGAGGGATAGCTTCAAGATTTATTTATTCAACTGTGTAAGACAATTTCAGAAACAAATACAAAATTCCGTTTTCTTTAATAAAAACCTTAGTTTGTGCTTGAGTAAAAATCCAAATAACATTCTGGATTTCAAATACTTAATAAAAAAAATGGAAGACAGGCCTATAATTTAGATATTATCTGCTGAAGGCCAGAGCTTACTGGTTAGGAATTGACTGGTACAATGAGTATCCTAAACTAAGTGACTAAATAGGTGAGGATATTTACTTCCCAATCTGCTTTTGCCTGGGCATGCAACCATTAAAACACACACTACAGAGAATGGTGGGAGAAACCATTGGCTTCAGGTATGACTCATTTATACACCCATTTCGTTGTTGGGAGGTTTGTCACAGTGCTGAGTAACACAGGCCCTGGACTCAGACTTCCTAGCTGTGACTGCCAAGTCTTTCCCACTAATTGTATAACCTTGGACAAGTCATACAACTCCTCTGAGCCTCAGCTTCCTGTTTATAAGATACTTTTTGAGGATTAAATAAGACAAATGTGTTAACTGTTTGATGCAGAGCCTTGAACATATCAAATGTTTAATAAATGTAACTTTCCTACCAAATCACTCATTCAATTAACAGCTGCTGAAGCGTATGTGCTGTTGGTCACGAATACCTAAGGGAAGAGGTGGGATTTGAGCTATAACGAAGGCTAACTTCCATTATGCTTGGGTTCACATTGGGTCCATTTACCAATCTTCTGCTGAGACCAAATATTGAAACAGGTAAATTAGATCAACTCCTCCCCTGTCCTTTGACACTCCCAGTCTACAGCACTTATAAATAGACAACTTCAACACAATAAAGTGCAAAAAGATACATATAAAATATATGTATACAAGATTTGTAGTTATCTATTTTGGAATATAAGTTTCTATGAGGTCACTATGTCCTTGAATCTATCATTAGTCATAGATCTGAAAGCTAATCTGAGATATAAAGTATTTTGGCTGTGTATTTATCCACTACCTTTTCTTAACAGTATTTAAGAGTGCTTACATGAATAAATGCTATGATGTATGCACAGATAAACATATAAAGATAAAAATTTAGATATATAAATCTATATTCAAGTTTTAGCTCAAAATTCATATATGAAATATATATAATATAGGCTATATTACATTTTCCACACTATCATAAGATATATATATTATGTTATATTATGAGAGGACAAAAATAAATTAATTAATAAAGTGACAAAGGAAAAATAAAAGTTGGGAACATAATACAAAGCCAGGAGTCAGGTACATATATCAAACTACATACCATTTTGTATTATAACCCATATGGGTACATATAATATTAAAGTTTTTCTGGGCAATAGTGTTAGGTTTTAAGGGACCTCCTATACTTGCTTTGTCGATGCCCTATCTAAATTCAGGATCAGCTGAGAGACAGAAAAATGGAGCCCAAAATATCCCCTTTAATACTGATAAAGTCTGGGTTGAAATACAGGACTTAGGGGTGAAGCAACTAAAGGCCTCCTGATATAAAACTCCAGATATAAACTGTGACATCAGTCACAGGCAATGCTGGCCAACCAGAAGGCTCAGGACAGAGCCGACCCAGCATGCATGGAGGGGTAAGACAGAATGTATGCTCTTGACAGGCAATTCCCACAAAAAGGGAAGGTGAACCACCAAGGCCCAGATCCTTTTCTCATTCATCAGTTCCCCTAGTCGTTCTTCCTCCCTCAGGAAGGGTGAATAAAAGGAACAACAGAGGATGTCCCACTCCTCAGGATGGTGTCCTCCCAGGCCATTAGGTTCAGCCATGATCAGTAGGGCTCTCCCTTTCAAGAGAGGAAATCAGCCCATTTTTAGGATAGTCATGCTTTCATCTTCATGTAACCTAGGCCCCTGCCAACTACCATTTTTTTGGTGTATAGATTTTGCCCTAGAAAGCTAAGAAATGGTCAAAAAGCACATTAATACATTTCTACCAAAGGCCTCTCTGTACCTGAGATTGAAATTTCCCTCTCGGTTCTCTGTTCTACCTCAAATTGTACCAAGTCACATTATCGAAGAGAGTTTATGAGAGGTTCTACAATGAAATCAAATGGTAAGTGAATATACTCCAATAATACAATTCCAGAAACATGAAGATGCCACAAGTTTATATGTAGCTCCCCTACCTCTATGAAGGTTTTAAGGAAAAATTAGAGACCATAGAGACTATAAATTAATACCTCTTACAAATTACAGTCTAAAATTTTTAAATCCAAAGGGATTAGAGCACAAAATCAGAATTTCTTGCCTTATTATTTAAAAGTCCAAACAGTTTGAAGTACAAAGTTCACCTCCCTAATGCATTTTGCTTTGGATCAGCTAGATGGATTCTTAGTGCCTGGGTCAAGCTGGATTCTTTCAGTAACTACAACCTGAGTGGACTTCAGTGCCACACAGTTGTATTAGTTTGTTGCCAAGCATCCCTTGACCTTCATATTTAACAAGAATGAAGCATTAATTACACACAATATTATCACAACACTGGCCCTACCCTCATCAAATTTAAAGAAAAAGTTAATCCTGAGTCCCTAAAAGAGTTATTCCAAGGAAAAGTATATTCCCTAAAAATAATATATGATATTGTCAGAGACTCAAGAAGAGAATTGATGGTGCCTGAGGAAAGTCATAAGATGGGAAACATCTTGGTTTAGTCTCATCCAGATTTTTGTCAGTTTATGTCCATTGCCTCTGGTCTGCCACCTATGCACTCAAACGCAATTTCAAGAACTCTCCCACTAGGAGTTAAATTATGACACAGGTTTTACCAATATTAGAGCTCTTCTCAAAGTGTCATCCCTGAACTGGCAGTAACAGCATCACCTGGGAGAAATGCAAATACTCAGGTCCCACCTCGGATCTCAGGAATCAGAAACTCTCTGGAGGGGCCTGATGACCAGTTATTTAACAAGCCCTCCAGGTCTTCCCAATGATCCTATAGTTTGAGAAGCACCAAACCAGGGGGAAGAAAAAAAGCCCTGAACATTATGTTTCTTCTTTCAGAGTAACACTTGAGATTTTCAGGTTTTATGGCACAGTTTGTAAATATACAATAGTGGTGGGCTCAATCACCAGATCTTACCTTGAAGCCTTTTTCTGCTAAGCTCTGTGTTTCTGTCACACGATCCTGCATTGCATGCGTGTTCTGTCAGGTGACAGACTCTCTTGTGAGCAAGAATTTTCCGCTGGGGGTTTCTCCAGTCTTGATGCTATGTGCGCTGTGGCTTCTTCCCTTGCCTCCTTCAAGAGTCTACCGCACAGAGAGTTTTCTCTATTCCCCAGTTTTTCTTTCAGCTGGAGAATCAACTGCAGCAGATTCCTGAACTAAAGCTGCTGTTGATATTTCTGAAGTCTCTTCCACTGCGGGCCTAGTAAAAAACAATCCCTCTACCACATTCTCATCAAGACTTTGCTCAACATTTCAACGTCTCCTTCCTACATCCTACTCTGCAGAATAAGCCACTTCTCTGGTACAATGATTCTCAGCTGTGGCTGCATATTTGAATCACCTGTAGTGCTTTTAAAAATCCCAGTTCCTAAGACAGCCCAAACCACTGAAATCAGAGTATTTGTGAGTGAGACCCAGGTTTGGTGTTTGACCTCCCTCAGCTATCCTGGCAGTATCACTCAGTGCTTTTCTTTAAAAAAAGTCATTTTAATATGCTT
Source organism: Lepilemur ruficaudatus (assembly GCA_963574885.1). NCBI lineage: Eukaryota > Metazoa > Chordata > Mammalia > Primates > Lepilemuridae > Lepilemur > Lepilemur ruficaudatus. Next base: position 23,317 of record CAUYRT010028775.1, read on the forward strand.
CTTAATTTGGTCTCATTAGTTCTTTAGGATTGCATGCTGTAGAAAGAGAGCCTTCCTTTTTTTTTAGTTATTTGATATTTTTTTCTGGTTCACACTTTTGTTTTTCTAACATAGTCTTCTAGATTTTGTCTTGTGGCATCTTCCACAGTAACAGATATAAAATCAATAAGTTATGAGGCTGCCAAAAGTAATTATATTCAAAAGAAAATTTGGAAATCTTCAAATATCTGAGTTGGATAATCCTACCTGGATATGTTTTCCCATTGAATTAATTTCTAAGCCAGAATTGGAGTTGACATATTATTGTCCTCTCTATTAATGTGCCTGATTTTCACTGGATCTTCCCTAATTGCACAAATTTCTCATTCTTGCACTCCTAGGACAAGTTCTGGTAAACCCTGCCTTGAATTTTCTAGGGACAGAGAGACTTACCCTGTGTTTCTTAAGGTCCACACACACACAGGCATTGAAATAATACAAGAATTATTGCTTGGTGATGTTGTTATCCATCATCAATTATTGTGATGATTGAATTGTGATTATTGTGAATATCGTTGTACAGTTACTAGTTTGTGATGCCAATGCAGCTAATATAAAATGTAGATATGTGAGCTATAAAAGATTATCACAATGACATCATGCCAATCTCCTTGCTAACTTTCAATGTGGGCTTCAAAGTGGCATGCATGCAAATATATAATTATACACTACATTCCTTGACACATTTGAAAAGAACAAAGAAAATATATATAAAAATATTGATGCTTGATCAAATCTTTTCACAAGTGTGTTCTCTTTGGAGTTTTGATATCAAAAACTCTGATTAAAGACATAGAAATGAAAGAAATCATATCTAAGAAATTTTAAGATAAAAGTTCTTCCACTATAACTACATTGAAGACATATAAAGAGAGATTGGAAATTGAAGAGGATAGTAAATTTTGGCAACAGAGAAAAAAAAAAAGAACATCCCAGAGGCTAATTTGTCAAGCCAACAAAATTCTATTCAGCAGTCTTCTTTTACTGGCAGGACGATTTCTGTTATGCTAATGACTGCAAAAATTTATGATCGTTAACAAATGTAAAGATTTTGATCTCTTGGGAAACAGCCCTTCTTTTGTCTTATGCTATTATAGAGCTGGTTTATCTAGAGTACTTTGTACTGATTCTATGGTCATCAACACTCTTGATTATAATTAGCTTCCCAAGTGGGACTACCTACACTGAATGTGTTGATGGCAATAAGCGGATTCAGGTGGGCATTCCGGTTTAATGCAGTCTTTTGAATTCATTTAAGATAATTCTGCCCCTAAGAGATAAAGTTAGCTTTCTAAATTTGTAAACCTTTGCAAGAATTTACCACTGATATTGGACAGTAGAGAAATTTAAATATAATAATTATCCCTTGCAAAGACAATTCAATGTTAGCTGCTCCTCCGTGGGGCATCCTCTGTAAATGCATTTTCCTGTTCAAAATGTCTATAGTTACCCTGTGATAATATAGTCATTATCACTATTATCTTCTGTAGTTTTATACAAAGAAGTTCTACAAATTAAAATGCATGGCTTATTATACTTTGTGCCTCGATAAAGGCTGTGTTAGTAGACACAATTTGTTTTATGTTGGGATGAAAAATATTGAAATGTAAAAAAAGAAAAGAAAAAAGAAAAGAAACAACTAAATTACTCCACCAAAAATAGAGATCTAGAGTTTGGAAGATTCCAAATATCTTGGTTTTCGGTCCAATGTCTTTGTTTTCAATTACTGTGGCTGACTCCCCCGCCCCCATCCTCATGAGATTACTGATTTCAGCCTACACTAAATTATCTAAATTGTCCTTCTGGCATCCTTACGTGGAGAACAAGGGCAGTAAGGAAAAGGGAGCATGAACTGACTTTGCTATTAGATAATGTTTCTAAAGTCTTTGCCAAAGTTCCCTACCAATATTATTTGGAGACATTTAATTAGAACTACATAATATAATAAGAAGCCTATTAAATTTCTTTAGCCTAAGGAGATGATGGTGAATGGAGTCCTGAATAAACTGGGATAAAGCTGAGGTAGAAAATCTTTCTGGCAACTAAAAATGGAATATTGCCATTTTCTGACAATAAGAAATGGAAATTAGAAAATAAAGATGTGAGCAAAGAAAATAATACTGATGTCTCAAAACAAACAAACAAAAAAGACCCCCAAAGACTAGAGGGTATGAATAAGTGAAACTATTAAATCACCTCTTGTCTCTTTTGCATTAAATTTTTCACTTAAATATTATAATGAATGCAAAGAAGCATTACCTTTTAGAGTTATGAATTTATGAAGAATAACCATACACAGGGATAGAGTGGAAAAAAACTAAGAAAGCATTTACATGTTCTAAATTCATGCTAGGATAGCAAGTCAATGTCAATTATAATAATTTTATCCTATTTGATATAAACAAAAAATCCATTAACTAATTTTGATATTCAACTTGCAAATATTTATTCATTAATAGCTATTCATTTTGGCCTAAGTTAGTAAAATACTGAGATTTAAAAGTAAATATATTGAAATAATGATAAATTTACTCAAATTTGTGGGTATAATATTTCAGTAAGTACTACACAAATAACCAAGAACAAAGGACAGTTGTTTGTAAAAAAGAAATGAGAGAGGATAGAGACAAAAAATTTGGGCAAGTATTTTTTCTAATGTCAATATGTGCTAGATAAATCAACCTATAAAATAAAAATTACTCTCTCCATATAATTAGAAAATGAATAAAAAAACCAAAAATTGAAAATCAAAAATATTGGGGCGACTTACACTAGCAGCTATAACAAATAACTCCAAAGTCCCAGTGACTTAACACAATAAGTTTTTATATCTTGCTGACACGACTGTCCAGTGCAGCTCAAAGTGTACTACTTTCCTCCTTCTAGTTATTCAGAGATTGAAAATTCTTTCATGTTAGAACTTCATCATCTTCAACCTGGGACTTCAAGGTCCACTGGTATCTTCCATTGACAGATTAAGGGAAGAGAAGGCATGTGGAGAAAGTGTGCTTGGTCTTCACTCACTTGGACCAGATGTGGCACATCACTTCCTCTCCCACTCAGCTGGCTACAACCAGCCATGTGACCCAATTTAGATTCAGAGAAAGTAGAGAATGCATTTTAGCTGAATGTCCAGAAGGAAAAGGAAACAAGTATACACATGGAATTGTGTCACCCATCATGTAGAAGCAGGCTGTTCTGACACAATACTTATTTCTCATGGAAGTAAGAGAGAATTTTAATAAGTGCTGATTGTATTTCACAATTCTCCTACATCAATGTCCAAGATTTTTCATGATTGTCAGTGTGAGGGAAGGATTGACTGCCAAGCACTACCATAGGGCCACAAGGCCTTGGCACGGTCTTTGGCTTTTAGGTTCAGCGCCTGAATTTTGTAAACATAGTCAGTCATCATCAGATTAGATTCTAGGTTGATGAATGATGCCAAGCAAAAATCATATGAGGTTTAAAACTTGAACAAGAAAGTCCACTTATGAATTTATAATGTGAAAAGGCATTTCTCATCGATGATAATGCTAACTTTTCCTATTCAGAGCCCCTCGTTCTCAGATGAAGGAAAATAAGAAGATGGATTATTCAGCAGAAGTTTATTTGGATGAGTACCAAGCCAGTTATTTCCATAATTTTCATCTAGCCCATTTGAGATCCAATGAAACATTTCTTCTCCACGTCAGAAATAATCCCTTTAGTGACTGCATTGATCACGTTCAAAAAATTTACTATTTCTGTCCTCCGGACAGTGCTGACCACAATAAAGAACTACTCTTTTGTGAACCTAATTTTTCTAGGCTGCCATTCTTTTCCTTTCCCTTTTTTTTCTTTTAGCTGAATTACCATCACAACTAGAGAAAAGATTCAAGAAGCTGCTTCCAAGGGCTTGGGAGGAATAATTTTCTTTCATTGTGCATTTTAAGGTCACTTTTTCATCACAAAAACAACTGAAAGTACCGTCAATTTCTTGGGGCGGGGATCTCAAAGTGACACTATCCCTGGTCCTAGGTGTATTATACTAAAATATGCATTATTGTTCCTATAGGAACAATCATGTCCTCATTCTACAATGAGTATCAATGAATCAACAAGGATCTCAGTTTATATACATGCTTTTACTTTCTCTTTCTTCAGGGATTTTCTGGACTGTTCTTATTTCCCAGTTGCACACAAAAGCAAAGGAAATATCAATAAAACATTTCCATCTCTGCCTAAGTGGGGGTGTGAACTCAAAATTGCCAAGAATGTGGCTGAGATAAAGAGCACATGAAGAAAAAAAAGAAAAACCTAGGTGTGAAGACTGGTTAACTGGTCATTTAGAGTTAATATGTACTCAGGAAGGGATATCACCTTGTACACATCCAGAGAACACCATTCACATAGAATGCCACATGAATAGTGCCTCTCAAAGTTGTAAAATAGAGTGACTCTACCTCTGGGTGTCTAATTCCATCTTTCCCTCAAGTATAGAACATACCTAACTCACATTCTTAAATCAGCAATAGATTCGAAGCCAGTTCCATCAAAGGAAGTCAAAGAACACATCCTTAATTTCCTTTCACAATATGTTTGCCCCTACAATGACGGTCCATTGGCAGGCATGGAGCTGTCTGAGCCATAATTGATTGATTTTCATACCTGCTCTCTTATGTACCTTTAACCATGTTACAATATTTTCTTTTTTTGTTTCTTACCCTGATGTACAAAACAATCCTCTAATGTGTCAAAAATTGCCATTGTTTACCTGTACCGATTCAACGATATTCATCAGAAGGCCTACTAACAGTTAGGCACATTGGGGCAGGAGCTGGGAATATAATGGCAAGAAAGAAAAGAGATATATAGTATTTACCCTCACGGGGAGATAGATATTAATTAAATAGTCACATGAGCAACATAAAATCTGTATCAATTTTTGCTCTGTAACAGATAATCCCAAATTTTTGTGACTTAAAACAACCATTTATTTAGTTCACGTTTTTTTTAGTTCTGCCATTTGGGCTCTGCTGTGCTTCTGGTTTGGACTGGCTTCACTCAGATACCTGCAATTGGCCGCTGGGTTGGTTCAGGGCTGGCTGGACTAGGCTGGCCTCAGCTGAGCTGGTTTCCTCTCCACCATGTGCTGTCTCACCTTCCAACAGGCTGACCACACTCTGTTTATGATGACTAGGAAGGGTTCCTAGAAAGCAAATGGAAATTTGCAATGTTTATGGAGGAAAAACCCTCACAATTGACATAACATTAGCACACTCTATTGACTAAAACAAATTAAGTGGCTGGTATAAACTTAAACTTCAAGGGATGAGAAATTAGGCTCTACCTTGTGATTACAGTTGAAAAATCATATTGCAAAAAGGCATGGATCCAAGGAAGGGAATAACTGCAATGATTTTTAAAAATCTGCCACAAATGCAATGGTTGATATGCCAACAGGAAGTATACAATGCTGTGAGAGCCACCAAATGTATTTGTCTGAGTCAGCTTGATCATGAGAAGTTTCCCTGAGGAAGTGACAGTTGAACTGAATAGAAAGAACAAATAAGCAGTTAATTAGAAAAACCAGGGTGAGGAGAGAATTCCAGGCACAAAGACTAGTGCATGCAAATATCCTATAGAAGGAGCATTGAGAGCATAAGAAACTAAAGACATCCATTGCAGCTTAAGTAGAGAGCAAAAGAGCACAATTGGTATGAGATGGAGGATGAGGACGCTTAGAAAGGCCAGACCGTGTCCTGTATGTCAAACATTTTTAAACTTATTCTAAAAATAATAACACTTTTTTTGATTCTTTAATTTTGTATTTTTAATTATTATGGATACATAATAGTTGTATATATTTACAGGGTACATGTGATGTTTTGATACAGGCATACAATGTATATTAATCAAAGAGGGTAACTGGGGTATCCATCACTGCAGGCATTTATCATTTATTTGTATTAGGAACATTCCAATTCTACTATTTTACTCTTTTAGTTATTTTAAAGTATACCGTAACTTACTGATTATAGTCACTTTGTTGTACTATCAAATATTGTTCATTTTATCTAACTATCTAACCAACACTTTTATGGTACTTACTGTGTACCTGTCATTATTCTAAATGTTTTACATGTTTTATATTTTAATCCTAACACAGCTGAACTATTTATACCAGGATTTTACAAAAGAGGAACAGTAACTTGTCCAAGGTCTCACGCTGAGGTTAGATTCAAACTCATCTAGCATGAATCTTTCTGCTTAACCAACATGCTATAGTGCTTCTGCAACACCATTGTTCTTATCAGGTTGTCTTTTTAGCAGTTTATTCTCCACTAATCATCAGGGAAATGCAAAGTAAAACCACAATGAGATATCACCTCACACCTGTCAGAAAGGCAATCATCAAAAAGACAAAAGATAACAAGTGTTGGTAAGAATGTGGAGAAAAGGGAACCCTTACACACTGTGGTGGGGATGTAACTTAGCCATTAAGAAAAAAATATTTTGTTTTAAATTAAAAGTTGAACTACCTTATCCAGCAATCTCACTACTGGGTATATATTCAAATGAAATAAAATCAGCACGTCAAAGAGATATCTGCATCCCTGTGTTTATTGCAGCATTATTCACAATGGGCAAGATCTAATGTCAACCTATAAGTCATCCATCACTGGAGGAATGGATGAAGAAAATTTGGAGTGTCTACACATAGAGTACTATTTAGCCATAAAAAAGAATGAAATCCTGTCATTTGGGAGAACATGGATGAATATGCAGAACAGTACCTTAAGTGACATAAGCCAGATGCAGAAAGACAAATACTGCATAATCTTCCTCATATGTGGAATCTAAAAGCTGATCTCATGGAAAGACACATTAGAATGGTAGTTACCAGGGGATTAGGTAGTTAGGGAGAAAAGGGGGATGGGGAGATGTTGATCAAAGGATATAAAGTTACAGTTATACAGGAGAGGGGAAAAGCCTAGAATGGGTGAATATAGAGAGAATAGGCAACTATACAGAGACAGAAAATTGATAAATGATTGCCTGGGGCCAAGGGGTGTGGAGGGGGAGAGCCTCTGGGGAGAGAATTTGGGAATGACTGCTAATGGTTATGGAATTTCTGTCTTGGGTGACAAAAATGCTCTAAAATTGATTGTGTTGACAGTTGCCTAACTCTGTGAATACACTAAAAAACCATTGGCTTGTACACTGTAAATGGGTGAATTGCATGATATGTGAATTATATCTCAATAAAGCTGTTAAAAAAAAAAGTCCATTCTCACTGCATATATACTGGAGGACATTCCAACTCCCTGTAAGTAGACTATTGCTATATTCCAGGCAAGAGAGGACAGTAATTTAGATTACGGTGATGGTGGTAGATAGGAGGCAAAAATAATGGTATTGGGAGATATTTAGAAAATAATATCCACGAGTATTAATAAAATAGACAGTGGATCATAACTTAAGCATAATGCCTGGCATAGACATTCAGTCTGGTTGATTAGATAATTATAAAGACTGGCAAACTTTCTAACATACACAAATTCATTCATTCACTCAGTGATCCTTCTATTCATTCATGAAGGTAGGGATCAAATCTGGGTAACTTAAATTCCTTCATAGCACTTTTACCATCACACATATATTACATTTTCATTGGAGTCTTCACTGGAAACTTAGCTGTATATTGAATGCTGAGATTTTTAAAAATTAAAATATCACAAAAAATCGATTTGAGTTTTATTAATTCAAACACAATGCTGAATGGCAGCAAATGGTTTGTGATCACCATAAACAGGTATAATTAACATGCTCAACAAGCAGTCCGTACTAAAGGGACTCAGTGGCACATGAAGCAATGAGTAAGAAGTATGACTGCTGTTTCTAAACACACCAATTCTTTAAAATTTTATGCTGACATTGAAACAAATAAATTAAGGAGGCTTAATGGTAGCAATATAGTTATAAAGATCATTTAGTTATGCTTTTTGCTAAGGGACAAATGGATTTAATCAAAATTATTTTTAACCAAATGTTACTGTCATTTAAAATGGTACTGAGTGCTTTTATAGAGAGATTCGTCCATGGACAACAGTGTTGATTACTGGAAAATGAAGGTCTTAAATTTTTTTGTAGTATTATTAACAACATAAATATTGCTAGCAAAAGTTTCAGTTCAATCTGATATAAGAAATGTAAGCAGATTATTTTCTATTGAGAGTCTTTATTTCTTCAGGGAGCAGAAACTTAATCTGAGACATTTCAGGGTCATTCTACCCCCTTTACTCTGAGATTAGATTGAGGTACTGGGCTGCTGACATGGAGTCAAGGCTGTGCAGGGTGCAGAGGCTGAGGTAGACGTAAAGACTTTTTTTCTTAGCAATTATCTCTCTAGGATGACATCTGCTGAGACCCCACTCTACGCAGGTCACTATGGACTATGCATTCGTCATCTCTGGTATAGATTTACTCTTTCAGGACACAGATTGTACGTCTAAGCACAGGCTACCATGACATAAATCATCTACAGTTCTAAGGCCAGGAAAACAAGAGAATAGAAATAGACAATGTACAGCAAACCAATCAAATCAAAGATGTACTCTGCTGGTACTAGGTCAAGACAATGTTCAAGTGCAAGGATGATTAAAATCAAAGTCATATGTAGTAGTGACTTTTGTATTTATGTTGTTAAATTTTAGAGTAATATATTGAACAGGTTAAAAATTGCATTTAGTAGGAAGCAAGTCAGAGTAAAACAAGGAGGTAAAGGAAAAAGGATGGAGGAAAACTCTGGAAGAAGAATTTATGAATATTTATATAAGTGTCTCCATTATATTTTCCTTTGAGTATTGCCAATTGTAGCTAGAGAAAAAGGGGCAGGGATATTTTCTGGCCATTTGTGTTTACATTCAAATTTAGTTTTCTGCAACATAAGCATAAAAGTCTGCCACACGGACAGCCAGGTGGTTACGTTTCCCTGGCCTCATTATTTTGTATGCATTGCTTCACAACTTCACATCACAGTATGAAGATTGTTAAAAGAGGGAAAAAGACAGAAGCCTAAATCACTTCTATTTAATAGTGAGAATGAATGTGTCTACAAAGCAAAAGGCTCTCCAGGCACAGTACTTTGAGGTTACGGTTCTGCAATTGTGCTGAACTGAAAAGGCATTCCTTTTTCTTGGTTTTCAAAGTTGTTTCAGCATTCACATTTTATTTGCAAGTAAGCATGAACAAAACAGTTTCTGATAAACACAAAAACCGGTTTTGCCTCATTATATTGGATCACAAGTGAGATCTTACAGCTTCACACCAAATCAGTGGAAAAACACTTATCTGTAAAAAGTGTGTGCAAACATTTTTCTTGCAAAGCTAAAGATTCAAGGCAACGTGTCTGGAATTTGTTTCTCCCTTTAGGCTGCCTCCATTCCACGAAACATCTGTCCCAATTTCCGCTCTTTCTGGAGCCTCCTTTTGGTCTCTCTGCAAATCCATTCCTTCTGAATCTGCCTCATTCTGACCCCACAGATGGAAACTGTATGTCTTTCTGTTTAAGAAAATGCACCCGTTCTTCTCAGCTGGAGATTTCTGCCCAAGCTTTATAGTATCTTCATGTATGGCTTCTAATGTACCCAATTCAGTATAATCTGCTTTTGGTTTGATTTCATGCTTTAAATGATGTAAAGTAAGCATTAGCACATTCATTGTTTCTTCTCAGGAACTCTCTGAAGCATAGAGCTGTGAATTAGATGTATTTTGGAAAGCAAACTTTAAAAAAAAATTATACTTCAATAGTACTTGTTGATTGCCTATTATGTTACAGCCTAGAGGTACGCAGATAAAATACATAGTTCAAGGGTTTACCATCTAATAGGCTTGGATAGACACAAAACTGATGCAACCAATACAATACAGTGTAGGAAAAGGTGAAATAAAGCTATTCTATGGAAGCACAGAAGAAAGCACAATTCAGAAATGTCAACTGACAACAGAGAATTTAATGTCTCTTAAAAAGGATAATTTTCATCTGTGATTTGCAATGTATTCAAATCTATCAAAAGTGACACTATCTAATAATAAGTCTATCTTTAAAATCTTATGATTATCTGAAACATCCAGAAAATATCTGGTCTAATTACATATTTATTTTAGAAATGAAAGGAATAGTTTACAAATGATTATGGCATTAAGTAATTTAGAAAGTAACTTGTGTGTTTCTTTGCAATTTTAATGAAAACAAATAAAGAAGGGTAGAAAGAAGCAAGAAGCAATATTGATGTGGTCAAAGGAGAACCTGGATTTCTGGAGATACTGTGAGGACACTGGACCACAAAGGGTGGGTTCGTCATGTTGCCACCCCAGTGGCCTAGAGCAAATTTCCAGTCCAAGTGTACAAGGTCATCAGGGAGGTAGACATTTACTAAGCAACACAAAGGAAAGACATTGAGACAAAGGAGGGTAGATGAAAGTAAGATTTTGTTCTAAATCCAAAAAGGTATTCTTAGAAGCAACGACTCATTAGTTAAAATGAGCAAATAGGAAGAGAGAAAACAGGGTGAAATCCAAAATATAACCTCTGCAAAAAATCGTTGAATAATTTTGCAATTTTATAAATGCTTCCTAGTGTCAACACTCTCCAAAAGGTCAATTTTAACATACCTAAATATTGTTGCTAATATCTGTTATTCAAGTAATATTTATAACATATGAGAAATAGCATATCATAATCAAATCATATAGTTTTTATGTGATTATAATTTTCTTTTAGTAAAAAGAAGACTTTTTAGTAAAATTTCATTAGAGGAAGTATAAGTTGTTGGTTAGCAACAGAATATTTGAATCTAGGAAATCAAGGATTGAAAGGACAGGAAAATACACATCAATTTCTTATTAGTTATTATCTTCAATCGGAGTAAAATTAGGGCTGGAGAGTGAAGGGGACTTCTGGATTTTACTCCGTACTTTGGATTAATTTGAATCTTTCACCACAATAATGTATTCTTGTAATGCTATGTAGTATTAGAAAACAATATGTAAGGCTTTTTAAACCTATGAAGTGAACAAACACAATATGATGCTAAAAGACCAAGACAAAAAAAGAAAACGATATTAGAAACAATTTCTGAGATTCCAGAAACAGAATTAATTAAAACCAACAACAGTTACCAGAACCGTGTATGCTCCCCCAAGCAAACAGGACAGGCACATTGTGCTGAACCTCGGAACAGGACTGACCTCTTGTGGCCAATGTGGGTACATTTTAAATCTCTGTCACTGCCACCCAGGGTGATTGAGAAGGTTGCCTGATGACATTCTGCCTTTTTTTTCAGATTGAAATAGCGACAGTGATGCCTTCAGGGAACAGAGAGCTCCTCACTCCACCCCCGCAGCCTGAAGAGGCCCAGGAGGAGGAAGGAGAAGAGGAATCCACCCCCAGGCTGATCGATGGCTCTTCCCCACAGGAGCCCGAATTCACAGGGGTTCTGGGCCCGCACACCAATGAAGGTCTGTACATCAAAGCTGAATTATAACTGAGTTCACTTCATCATCCCTCAAACCTGCCAAGCTCCAACTCCACAGGGAATGCACATGACCCAAAAAGAAAGTTTTGGAGTAGGCTAGGTTTGAAGCAGGAGTTACACACATATTGTAGATTCAAACATAAAGCAGTTTTAATAATTCAGTTTTGGCCTGATGGAAATGATCAAATAACCAAAGATTTGGAATGGAAATATTTGTCTGGCATCATGACTCAAAACTTTTGGGTGGAATGCATTTCTAGAACAAAGGGTTTTCTATGAGCAAGATGAAATCTATGAATCTGAGATCAGGCTGCAGCAGTTCAAAGTGAGAAGGTGAGAAGGAATGATGATGATAATAGTGGCAATTGTCTTAACAATATTTTACATTGATTGAGCTCATACTATCTGTGGACCTAATGCTCAGCACTTCACATTATCTCTAGCTTGACTATTACAACCTTCCTGTGAGGTGTTAGTATTATTCTTTTCATTATCGCTGAGAAAACTATAACTCAAAAAGGGGTGTAACTTGCCAGAGATTACAAAGCTATCAGTACACTGGGTTTGAAGCGAGCCTGTTCAGATTCTTGCCTGTGTGTTTATTGGAAAAACAGGCTTCTCCTCCTCACTCAATCCTAAGGAACAACAGAGAAAGGAAAAGAGAAAAACATTCCATAACATCAGATACCATTTTGCATGGCCTAAAGATGATCTAAACCAGGGCCTTTTAGTTAATGAGAAGGAATTCCTGGTGCTAAATGGGATTCTATGATTTGTCTATATTTCTTATTAAAATCTGTCACTGTCAGCCTCGGGGGTCCTCAAGAGGACTCACCCCAGAATACTTTTATGTACACAGAAAACAGTATAGTAAGGGGGCATAGAAAAATGAGGCGGGTTCTCATTGCAAAGATTTAGTGAATACTGAGTGTCTCTGTGTGGTACAAAGAAAATTTGTTGAGTCAAAAATGGATAAACTCTTCTATCAATAATATACTCTTAATAATAACTAACATTTATTATACTCACTATGGGCCATGAATTACATTTATTCATTTAATCCAGACATCAACGCAGTAAGGTAAGGTAAGTTCTTATACCTTAGAACTTATTTTTCCGTAGATACAAAACATTTTTAAATGGCTACTGTTCTTGGATACTTCTGTCTAGAACAGGGAGAGAAACATCTAAACAAATTTAGAGGCAATACCGTGTTTTGCAAAAAGTCTGTACAGAACATATTGGGAGACAAAAGGGAGGGAAGAGCAATATAACATAAAGCAAAACCAAGTAAGAATAAGAGTACAGGAGTCAAAACTGAGACAGAACAGCCAAACCATATGCATCTAAATCCCAGCTCTGCGGCTTGCTGGATGTACACTCTTGAGCAAGGCATTCAATATTTTTAGTGCCTTAGTTTCCTCACCTAAAAAAAGTAGATAATAATAGATAATAGGACTTACTTTATACAGTTGTCAGAATTAAATGAATGTAGTGCCTAGAGTATAGTAGGTATAATAAATGTTAGTTATTATCAAGATTCTATTGTTGATAAAGAGGTTATCCATTTTATTTACTCTTAAATTTTTCAGTGTACAATATAGTATTGTCAACTATAAATACTATGTTGTATAGCGGATCTCTACACCTTATTCATCCTGCATAACTGAAACTTTACATTCCTTGAATAACAACTCTCCATTTCCCCTCCCTGACAACCCTTGGTAACCACTATTCTACACTTTGCTTCTGTAAGTTTTTAACTTTTCACTAATAAGTAATATTAAAAGTTGCCTTTTATCAAATGCATCCTATATGCCACTGACTTAAAGCATTTTATGTATATTAACTCTCTGAAGAGAGTCGCAACAACACTATGTACTAGGTACTGTTTTCTCCATTTTATAAGTAAGAAAAATAAAACTCCAACATAGTATAAAATTTGTCCGAGATCATGGAGGTGGCAGCTAGTGGTCCTGGAATGCAAACATAGAACACTACACCCTAAGTCAGCATCTTTACAAAAAGAGGTAGGAAGATACACACACAGTGAGAAGGAAATGTAAATACCCAGTGGAAAGCACCCTAAATAGGAAAATTAAATATCCCTAGAACATTACTTACTTAACATTACATTCAAAAGTTGACTCATCTGGCATCAATACCTAGGGTCCTTCATGTGATCCAGCAACAGCAGAAAAGCATAGTGCCCAATAGTTTTAACAGCTTTAATCAAGTTATGGCTCAATAATATCAGTTTTAAAACAACAATACAAAGTCTGAAATTTTTCTTCTTATTTTTGTCACTAAAGTAGTTCAAGAGTCAATAATGAAGTTAAAACTCTTATTCATAATTTAATTTTCAGAGAGGAAGCATAAATTTATCAAAGTTAGTTTTAAAATATTTAGAATATTAAAAGTCAAAATATAATATTTTTACCTTTAATATAAATTTCTAAAATAATATTCTAGAGCCATGTAATGTAGGCTTGAGTTGTGAGTAAAAAAACTAGAATTAAATTATAACCAACGTGAATATACATAAATTAATGAAGGCAATTATTGCTAAATTAGAAAGACCATGAATAGATAGACAAATCAAATGTCTTACCTCTTACAATTTTTATGATGAGTAGAAAATATTAATTTATAATGATCGGAGAAATTAGCAAGTATTAAATATTTTACAGTTCCCCCTTAAAATTATTTTCCTAGCTTTTCTTTCTTAAAATAGTTTTCATTCCTGAAGTAGTTATTGTAAATGATTTTGCTATTTAATGATAGCAATAAGACCTTAGTTGGTGCGTTATTAGTTCTTGATCGCGTACCAAAAATAGACTCTTTAACAAGGGTAACCAAATATCCTTGTTAGTCTGGGTGTGAGGAGTTGGGGAAATGAGTGTCTTTCAGTGCGAAACCAGGAAAGTCCCAGGTAAACCAAGATAAATTGATCACTGAGCAAATCCAAGGCATTTTGAAATTCCACCAATCTCCTCTTCTAATTTCCCTCATGGTTGTTTCACTTTTTCCATTCATCTCACATCTCACTACCTTCTTCACCTCCTCCCCTAGAGCTCTCAGCTCATCTGATAACCTAATGTCCCACTTCACAGAGCAAGTGCAATCTCCCAGTCACCAGCTCCTGGGGCTTTGTGTTTCCAGACATATAATCTACCTACATCTAGATCAATGCACTCTATTTCCCTCTCCTCCTGCGGCACACAGACACTGTCTGTCCTTCCACATGTGGGATGTGTATCCTTCCCACTGTGCTTTGAGTTCTATTTCCCACTGCCATCTCATGGTCCCTTTTATATTCAACTCTCCTCCTCTGGATCCCTCCCACTTTAATCCCTTCCCCACCCCCACCATGATACAAACCACAAACATGTTTTCTTACAGTTATAGCTCTCTCTCTTTCATTGTTCTTCACCAACATCTCAAGAGCATTTTCTGTATTTGCTGTAATCTTTCCTTGACCTTCAACTTCTCCCTTAGCCGACTGTTATCTGGCTTCTGACCCCATCACTCCACAGATCTTGGAAGATCTCTGATAATTGTTGTAACAATTAATCTAAGAATATTTTTTCAGTTAGGTGATCTGACATCTCAGCAGCCTTAGGCTATTGATTACTTCCTTAAAACTCTGTCTCTACTCGGTCTCCATGTTATTGCCTTATCCTATTTTTCCTCCTTTCCTCTGGTCACTGATTCCTTATCTTCCCTTGAAGCCCACTGTCCTCTAATGACCACTGAACAGAAAGTGAAGGAGGGGAAGGGGTATGTGTGTATGAGAGACAGATAGAAAAAAAGAAAGAAAAACAGATCAGTGTTTTGAGATGTAACTTAGCCTCACAAACATCATTGGTTCTGTTGCCTTCTCTATCACGATTACCCTAGCCAAACTACTGTCTTTAATCTAGAGTATAATTTATCTCCACTCTTTCCACTTCCCTCCCTAAGTCTTCCAACATACCTTTCAGCAGAGTTATCTCTTGGCATGCAAATCGGATCGTGTAATATCTCTGCCCATCCTTAGCATAAGGAATAAAACTTGTAGCACAGCCTACACAGTCCCTGAAGGTTATGCCCCACACGTTCCAATGCCTTCTGTGTTTTTAGCCGCATGGACCATCCATCTTTCAGTTCCTCGAAAGTGAGGGACTTGGCATATGCTGCTTCCTCTGCCTGGCATACTTTTTCCTTCCTACCTGAATAGCCAATTCCTTCTCTTCCTACAGATCTCAACTCATTTGTCACCTCCTCAGAGAGCCCTTCCATGACTCCCAGACGGGGTCAAACCCCCCTCTATTAGGATCCCATGATAATTCATGATATTTATCTCATTCATAATTGTATTTGTGTGATTAACCTTCATCTCATGTAGCATATCATAAAATAGAACTGTTTCTCTTTGTGCTCACCATTGTTTTACCAGCTAGCATGGTGTCATTTATATAAAAAGGATTCAATAATATGTATTGAGCAAACGAACATAAATTATTATTACCTTTTCTTTTTCTTGAAGCAGATTTTGTTTCAGTGAGATGTTTAAATATTGAACCAAAGACCTAATGAAAATATTGTATGTGATATTTTAACTTTATAAACAATACGATCTTAATAATTACATTTTGAAAATAGAATTTCTAGTAAGTGTAAAAGTAACAACCAGTCACTCAGTAGTTTACAATACATTTTTGAAATGTTACAAAGAATATATTAATTGTGGGGGAAACTTTGATATATTTGATTTTAATATTGTATTTGCAGAAAATTTTATAAGAAAATATAAATTATACCAAGGTGGTCTGCATGACACTCTAATCTTGTTTACCAAATATTCTTAACTACACTATCTCTCAGAAATTGTTTTTGTTACTTACATATAATTTTATTTACTTCTGTCTTTTAGACTTTCCAACCTGCCTTCTGTGTACTTGTATAAGTACCACCGTATACTGTGATGACCATGAACTTGATGCTATTCCTCCATTGCCCAAAAACACTGCTTATTTCTATTCCCGCTTTAACAGAATCAAAAAGATCAACAGAAACGACTTTGCAAGCCTAAGTATGGATGACAGCATTAATGTCCTTCTCGTCTTTACAGACTTCTTAAAAATTTTTACAGTGTAAAATGCTGGTACTGAGAATGAAACTTGAATGCCAAAATATGGCTCATAAATCAATTATTTTTTTCTTCTTTAAATATGAGGTTTGCTTTAATAATGATAAGCAAAAAACTAAACATAAATCATAAATAATTATATTTTACATTCTAGGATTTTTTTATCATGTTAATGACATTAAGAATAAAATGTTATGGTCATATATTTATGAGGAGCTGGCTTTGTTGAACAAGCTTTCATTAAAGCATCATTGCTGTGTGATTAATGAATGCAAGCCTAAATTCTGACTTTATAGTTATTGCCAACTAAGAATAATTTTGGTACATGTCTTCATAAAGTGTTTTAATCATTTGAAGATTTTTTAAATGCCTGTATCTTTGACTAGTAGAAATTACAACACTCTTTCATTACTGAGAAAAACATTTTTAAATAGTAAAAATCCAAAGTTTATGAAGAATATGGAGAAAAGACCAGTTATTTTAAATATAATGTGCCAATTTCTTTGCTTAAGTTACAATTTTTATAAATGCATAAATATGAATGGTGTTAGGAGGAAACGATTTTTTATAAAATTGAAAGATAATTATTTAACTGTCCATTGCTAATTAAATTCGTATTTATATTTGCTATATGTGGGAACATTTATATTCATATTTTATGTGAGCAAACATATTCAAGAATGTTTAACTTATTCTTTTCATTTTTTTTCTTCTAGATGATTTAAGAAGGATTGATATGACATCAAATTTAATATCTGAGATTGATGAAGATGCATTCCGAAAGTTGCCTCAACTTCGAGAGCTTGTTCTGCGTGACAACAAAATACGGCAGCTCCCAGAATTGCCAACCACTTTGACATTTATCGATATTAGCAACAATAGACTTGGAAGGAAAGGGATAAAGCAAGAGGCATTTAAAGTAAGTTTGAAATTTTATATGAAAGACTTTCATCTTCCCATTTCATTCACTAGCTTTTTTATTTCTATAAGAGGATTTAATTTAATGAGACTTTTAACTTCCGAAATAAATGTCACAACAATATCTATCATACTTTTGAGAAATAACGTGTTCTGGTACATTCTGAGGTTGGTCAAGCACCAAGAACAGAAAGTACAACTGAAATAAGAAGTAGGTGTCTGCCTGCAGCACCTGGAAGTGGTGCAGGCCAGAGAATCTGTGTTTACCAAGTCCTCCACTCAGGAAAAGTACTTTATGTGGTTAAAAGGATCATTACTTGGGCCAGGTACACGTGACATCCTGAGGACAGAAGTTCGTAAAAGACCTTGTAAAGGGGATAGATTCAGACAATATTAGAGATTTTATTTTCTAAGTGAAGGAAGCAGGTTTGGGGTTACAGGACTTGCTTGGAACAAAAATATAGAGTCTAAGAACAGTAACCAACTGGTTTTCTCACCCATCCTTACTGCAGTCAAGCTGCTCTTCTAAATATACATTGAACAAATAATTTTAAAATATTCTTTGAAGGGATATGAAATTATTCCCAGGGAAGTCACAGGAGTTAGTATGGCCTCATCACCACCAGGTAATTGCGAAAGTCCTATCTCTCTGCTAGGCCTCCTATGACACCACCAGTGTGGCTCAGGGTACCTCATGTCCTGGCAAGGGTCAAAGTCTAGCATATACGCCCCACCTCTATTGGCAGGGGTGGTGGGGAGTGACAGTTTATTCTGGTGTGTTTGGCTAGAATAGACCAGTTATTGTTCATATGTTTTCTGTCTTGGTAGGTTGCCCCTTTCTTGGTACTGGGGCCACCAAGCTGTTGTTGAGGAGAAATTCTCATTTCTCTATGTTTATGAAATAAGGGAAATTCTTGCTATGTCTTACCAAAATCTTCAAAGTCCCACTGCAGAAAATCTTCCATTGGAAGAAGCTGCCTTCCTAGAATTGACAAGAACTGAACAAAATAAGGTTCTGCATGGAGATTGAGAACACATTTCATTTTCATAAAGAAATATTTGCTGATGGCCAATTTTTCCAAAACTCATTTGAATTGTCTAGTAACTTAGAAAACTAATCTGCCTAAACTCTGTAAAGCAAGACTTGGACAGATATGTGTTATTTTATAAATATTTGCTTGGAGAGGGAATGGAAAATATAACTGTGGCACCACTATTTTTTATTAAGTCCCTACATTTGGAATGTTTATAGGATATGTATGATCTCCATCATCTATACCTCACTGATAACAACTTGGACCACATTCCTCTGCCCCTCCCAGAAAACCTACGGGCCCTTCACCTCCAGGTAAGCTTCTACTAGTAAGGTGTGCCAAAAGCTCTGGGGAAAACAAAACCAAACAGAGGAAGTCAGGACACAAAAATCTGTCTATAATGGCATTTGACGTACTATGACACTTTTTCTTCTTTTTCTCCTATCTTTTTCATTCATTCTCTCTCAATCTGACTATAAGGTATTTATACATTCATAGCCCTATCCCTCCTGATTTATTTTGATAATCTTAGTCTTTATTTTTATTCATTTCAAATCAAAATGCATACTTGTAGAACATAAAGCTTCTTTTGTAATAAATCAAAATCTTCACCTGATGAAGAAATATGTAAGGATTTAAAGTGAAAGAGAAAAGAGAAAAAGAAAACTTTAATTTGACTTCTAGCATTCAGGGTAGAAAAATGTCAATTTCAGGTTTTGATTTTAGATTTTGTGTAATGAATTAAATTAAGTCCTAAGGCATTCCTATGTGCTGAGAGATGACAAGCTTCCATCTCTCTGGACAAAGAGAGTGCAGTTGTTTTTTTTTTAACCAACATACTTAGAAGTTTGAGTTATTTTAAATCTTATTACACCACATTTTATCTTTGAAGTAATTGAGTAAAAACACATTTTTCAAAATTGTGATCTAATAGTTTCTAAATATATTTAATTTTCATCCATGCGATTAAAAATTGTTTTGTTTCAACAAAAGAAGATAAATTATTTCTTATTTCAGATGGGATAACTTTTGGTCTACAGCTGTAATCAGCTTTCTCTAAGTTTCATCTGCTATATGGAATAAAATGTAGAGAACACATCCATTTTATGCACAAGGCAATAATGTAATAGTCCAATATTAAAAATTTTTAGCATAAAAAGTACAAACTACTCTAAGAATTGATTTTGCTATGTAAGAGCAGGTCTGTGATTCCTGTGTTTTTCTCTGTAAATTCTGTAAGTATTTACCTCTGTGTCTTTTCTTCCTATGAAAATATATTTTCCATACTTTTTGGTATATTTTGGGGTATATATGTCTGAGTCTTGGATACCTATTTTTTTTGCAAGTTTTTCTGACTGTATTTATTCCTTAATATATATATTCTTTCAAGCCTTCATGATGTTTCTGGATGGCTTTTTTTTTTGCCTCTTTTTTTCTAGGAATAAATTTCTGTGCATATGAATATTTCTTGCCTTGTTTATGACTGGAGGGAGAATTTTCAGGGAAATCCTTGAAGAAATTTTGAACTTTTTTTCCAATTATAAATTAACTTTTATTACTATTTTCGGAGATGATATTGGCCCCACAAAGTAAGCAGGTCTCTGATGTTATATTTAAACACAATGTTCCTGGATATAAAATATGAGGGTTTTTAATGAATTGGCTTTACATTCCCCTTCTAAATTTTGAAAATCATTAAGTGTACCTTTTAAAATATTTTTCTGTTGAGACTACCTCACCAACATTCAGTATATAACTGTTATTAATTTGCACCTACTTGGTTGGCTAAAATAGATAATTACAAATGTTGGTTAGGATGCAGAGAAAATTAAAACCTTCATATATTGTAAGTGAAAGTGTAAAATGGTACAACTACTTTGGAAAACAGTTTAACAGCTCCTCAAAATGTTAAACATAGATTTACTTTATCACTCATCAATTCAATGGCCAGGTGTATACACAAAATAACTGAACATATATGCCCACGCAACACTTGTATACGAATGTCCACAGAGGTATTATTCATAAGAGCCAAAATTTGGATTTGGAAACCATCTAAATTTCCATTAAGTGATGAATGGATAAACGAATTTTGTCATATCTATACAATGGAATACTATTGCACAATAAAAAGGAATGAAATACCAATATATGCCACAACATATATGAACTTGGAGAACATGATGCTAAGTGAAAGAATTTCATCACAAAAGATAATATATTGTATGATTCTATTTATGTGAAATGCTCAGAATAGGAAAATCCATAGAAACAGAAAGTAGACTAGCAGTTGCCAGGGTTTAGGGAGATGGGAATGTGTATAGTTTTTCTCTGGGGAGTGTTGAAAATGTTCTAAAATGGGATTGCAGTTAGGGTTGCACAACTGTGGATATAAATATCATTGAACTATACAATTTAAGTTGGTGAATTTCATGGTATGTGAACCATATTGAGTAAAACTTTAAAAATCCAGCCCTGGCCCCTGTTTATCTTTCTAATATTTGCCCTTCCCACCTTGACTTCGCTTCAGCCACACTGACATGAATAGTGAATGCTGAGGGAGCGATATTCCATGATAATTCCTCAGGACTTTGAACTTATGTTCTCTCTGCCTAGGATGTTCCTTCCCTTGGGTTTTTCCAGGCCCCTGTCTTCTTGTCATTCCATTCTTAGCTCAACTCCAACCTCTTAAGATGATTTTTCACAGTAACCATCCTTTGTTCATAAAACTCATCATTTTTTGGAAATAAATTTTTTAAAAATTTATTTTATTACATCTTTATCTTACATTTCCCTTACTAAAGTGTAAGCTCTATTAGGGCAAGAGCATGTCTATTTTTTTAATTGATTTATCTCCATTGCCTAGAAATGCTTGGAATATATATTATGTAGTTCTGATAGAGGGAAGGAACAAAGGAATAAAAACAAGAATGAAGCAAAATAAACTAGGGTATCAATCAGTACTAAGGATATGTTATATGTTTTCTCATAATTTATTTTCATCTGTTTTAGAATAACAACATTCTGGAGATGCATGAAGATACCTTCTGCAATGTTAAAAATTTGACTTATATTCGTAAGGCACTAGAGGACATTCGATTGGATGGAAACCCTATCAATCTCAGCAAAACTCCTCAAGCATACATGTGTCTACCTCGTTTGCCTATTGGGAGTCTTGTCTAATTTCAGATAACGGTTAGCATTATGAGGCCTACCGTAGCAAAACAATTCTTACTGCTTTCTTTAAAAACAAAACTCAGCATGATACTTTCAAATTGTGTTCTGAAAGATGAAAATGATTACATAAAATATTTACTACAACTAAAAGTGTTAAATTATGATGAAAATTTAATAATTTAAGAAAACACTAAATGGGTTAGGAATAAATCTACAAGATGTACAGAAAGAACAAAACTAAGTGATACAAAATATTTCACAGATATTCTTATAGATCACATATAACTTGCAAAGTTTAGCAGTTCATATCCTCTATAATTTCAAATTAAGTATGTAATAAAGAAAAGTTAAAAAACACTTTAGCTATTTTGCCAAGATTTAGATGTTTTGAATTAAACTTTTGTATTCCTTTTTTTTCACTAAAGCATGTTTTTTTTCCCTAATTCATTAAAGCATGAAGAAAAGAATAAATGTATTTGAAAATTACAATGGCCTTGTGGGGAAATATTCATTATAATCACATTATGCAAATAACCATATAAAACAATAATACACATAACTTTCATCCTTTGAATGATAACATTTTCTCATCTTAAAGACCTATCAACTTCTTTTAGACCTCTGGTAAACTGATTTGTTACCTGGTGTATTTATGTGCCTGCAAAAAATAAAATACAGAAAATAGAAAACATAGATGATGATATGATAACTACATTAGAGAAGGGGTTAAGGAATATCTTCTAAGAGGAGTAGATCTTCCTAAAATGTATAATCATAGTACAGGAACATGGTTAAAAACTGAATGACTAAAGAGTATCCAATGAAAGGTGACTTTCCTTCTAGCTGCAAGACGCCAAGTTCTACTCCCTAGAAATAATGTTTTCTTGTATACTTTTATATAGTTTTCCATGAGAAACAAAAAGTAACATCTATGTAATTTCTTTCTTTTTCCCCAAATATAAATGTGCATGTGCTATACATATACACATTTCACCATTATGTATGTATCTATACATAAAAACATGCATTCTTAAGTACAAACAATAATCATTATTCCAAACCCAAACCGTGCTTGTTTCACTTAAAAATATTTCTTGGTGATCTTTCCATATTGGCACATACAGCTCTATTGATTCTGAAAACCACATATCAGTACATCACACAGATACACGATTTTTGTATTTATGCCAAAACTGCACAGAATAACCCTGTTTTTTTAAAAAAAAAAATATATATATATGAAAGTAAAAGAGTTTACTTTATCCTTTTAAAAGGACAGAGAGAAAGAGAGAGAGAGACAGAGACAGAGACAGAGACAGAGAGACAGATGGCATGGCATCCCAAAGAAAGAGAAGGGAGACGCCAGCCAGAATACCCTTGCTTGAACATAAATAACTTTGTGAGAGAACACCTATGGATAAATTTCATAGAACTAGAATTTTGGGTCAAATATTATTATTTTAAATTTTGACAAATGTTACTAAATTGCCCTTTGAAGGTATTATAGCCACTTATACTTTCACCAACAGTGTGGGAGAGTACACAATTCTCTACAACCTCACTAAGATGAAAAGTTTGTTATTAAATCTATCTCTGAATTAATATATTTTTTAAAAAATGAGACAATTGGCAGT
Source organism: Lepilemur ruficaudatus (assembly GCA_963574885.1). NCBI lineage: Eukaryota > Metazoa > Chordata > Mammalia > Primates > Lepilemuridae > Lepilemur > Lepilemur ruficaudatus. The sequence goes on from CAUYRT010028775.1 coordinate 46,772, forward strand.
ACACTTCCTCCAATATTTAACTACACATACATATTTCAATTATATCTTTCAATCAAATATATTTCTACATCTAAATTATCTGAATTTTTTCTCATTGCTCCACACCATTTATTATATGCCATTATACATAGATACTATGGACAAATCCAAAATTTCTAAAATACAACAATTAGGAAGCATTGTTCTAATATGTTTGCACATTAGATGCATAAGCATTTTCCTGTGTCAATTTAAAAGTGCAAATATTAATATGTCTTTAATAACAAAAAGTATATGTTAATTTGCTTGAGACCTATGGAGCATTTAATCATGCATTTAATCAGAGTTTGTATCTCCCGAAGTTGAAAACCTTAAAATAGAATAACCCTCCAACCATCAAGTGCCACAAACCAGTGCCATTTGAAAATTGATTGAGTTTTTGTTTAGACTTTTTAGATACACTCCCTCATAACTACATGACTGGGAACCAGATTAAAAGTAAAGTTTTATTCTAATGTTGTGTATCTACATTAGAGCTCTGTTGAGGCCAAACAAAAATTGCCCCCAAATTAGCAGCTTAAAAAACACCTATTTATTATCTCGCAGTTTCTCTAGATTAGAAGTTCCACGTGACTTAGGTCCCTTGCTTAAGATTTCACAAGACTAAAATCCAGGTGTTACTGGCTAGGCTCTTACCTGAGAGGCAATGGAAAATAATCCACCTCCAAGCTTATTCAGTTTGTTGGAAGAATTTGTTCCTTGTGATTTTAGGACTGAGGTCCCCAATTCCTGGTTGTCCATCAGGGGCCCCTCATATCTTCTGGAAGATGCCCACATTTGTCATTACATGACCCCGTCCCTTTTCACACCTAACAAGGGCATGTCAAATCCTTTGTGCTTTTAATCTCCATTTCCTCTTCTGCTGCTATCCAGAGAAAATTCTCTGCTGTAAAAGTGCTCATTGGATAGGGTCAGGCCCACTGTATTTTAAGATCACATGATTTGTGGTTTTAATTACATCTGAAAAAATTTTAAAGACAATACTACTTAGAAGAATGTTTGAACAACCAGAGGGCAGGAATCACAAACAGCCATTTTAAAATTCTACCTATCACAATCTCAAGTCCTAACAGTATTTTTTTTATTTCAGAAAATAATATATGTGTGTATATATATATATATACACAGCCTACAAAAAAAAAGTCCTAATAGTATTAAGCAAATGGTGATTCCCTGTAGATGATGACTTTTCTCCTCTACCCTTAAACAGATAGAAAATAGTGATGGTAGCTTAGTAACATGTAATGAAGCCATTGTACTGTTATATCTCAGACATGGAAAGTTATTCTTTGGTCATGTTTCCACGTAGACAAGGAAACAGATAAAGAGTATCCCTGACTTTTCTAGTTCTGGCTTGCAACAAAGCAGCCAAATGGATGATTTGGTTTCAATTCATTTATTACAGCTTAAGAAAAATAATTGCAATGATCCTTCAAAAAATTCAGTTATTTTAAACATATAGACATACGTTTAGCCAACACTATCTTCAATTGTTATTTTTGTTGGCATTTGTGGCAAATATGAATTAAATTAACATGGGAAAAAGAAAAATCACCTGTTTTGTCTTACTGTGTATGTATTTTAATTAGGTTAAATGGTTAATACCGTCAGTGTACAAATTGGTAGCTCCCAGAATGTCCATAGAGTTATCATTACAACTTTGCACAAGACTAAGTTATTTAAAATAATAAGAACTACACCCATCACATCATTGCTATAGAATAGAAGATAGTAAAATACAGGAGACCACAAGAGAGTATATTTCAGTGGATAGTGCTAGAAAATCATTTTTAGGCCTTGAGATTAACTTTGAAGTATACTAAATGCTATCTTAAAGTTAGTCCATTGTTACCATAGCAACAAATTATTGGGTACAAACTATGTGCCAGGCACTCTACTAAAGTGTTCAGTATGTATTAATTCACAGTGTCCTAAGAGCTGGGGATAATAATTATTCCAACTCACAAAGCAGAGGAGAGAGTTTAAATAACTTGCCAGAGACCAACAGCTGACTCCTATATCCTGGCTATTCTACTCCATTGTTGTGCCTCAAATACCACAGGCATGCCTTTTTCCTGTTTTGTAATACCAGAAAATTGTGGACAGGCTGGACAGAGATGCAAAGATCAGCATTGTCTTTTTGTATGCAACAGTGACTTACAAATGACCAAGCACCTTCTTTCAAGTCACAATGGAGGAACAATTTCTGGAGTAGTCCTCCACAAATGCCTGGCCTCCAGAAAATTAGCAGAAAGGTGGATTGAGATCCTTAGGGCCATGGGGTTAAAAGGAGACTCCTGGCAGGCTGTGATGATTTACTCATTAGGCACAGTAGGCTTAGGGCCCACAATAATTGTTGGAACCTACGAAAATGTTTAACTTCTTTTAAAATAAAAACAGAACATGGTAATAATAAATATGCAATAATCAACTTAACATGGATTATTTTCTTTGTTACAGCAACGAGCCATATAATATTATTTTATTATTACTATCTTTTTAATGTAGACAGGGGTCCAGGACAGTCATAATGAGGCCCTGCCTGCGAGAACCGTATGGATGACATCAGATACCCCCATGAATGGCATAGAGTATCTTTCTGTTCTCACAGCCTTCTTGGTATACCATTATTACAAAATCTAGGGGGAGGGGATATTGTAGCAATGAATTAAAATTTAAAAAAATGAAATAAAATAAAATAGTAAAATAGGGTGAAAAGGGTGTTATTATGCACATGTTATGGTGCTAATTGACATTCTCACAGGTGTAATGACTGCCTACTCACAAGGTTACTTTTCAGATGTAGTTCACCATAAACTCTAAGACACAGGACTTAACTACTGTAAAACTGAAAATGCGATGACGATAATTTAGCAATCCTGCTAACTGTAGCATATTTAAATGGCCATTTCAAATGCCTCACATTCTTAATTGACAGCTATAATTTTAAAACTGACCTCTGATTAAGCACAATATATCTATATATTTAATAATCCAATTTTTTCCCTATTCAATAGCCACTCATGTTTATTTTTCTGTAAATATCACAGGTTATTTGCCAAGAAAAAAATGCTACCTTCTATTGCCCCAGAATATATTGTATATTAAAATTATTTATAGGCAAACAGGTCTAGGTTAACAATTCCTATGTAAGCATTACTGAGCACACGTGTTTTGCAGACATCATGACTACAATATGTTGTGTTAATCCTCTGAAAATCTTGAGTGCTACAGGATTAATAATATTTTCAAAAAATGATAGCAAATAATACCTACACATAGTACTATTACGAGTGTAAAACTGACATTCTTGCTTCTTTTTAAATCCATAGAACCATTGTCTTTGTCGTTATCACACAGTTCACTTCCTCTTCATAATTTGCTTAAAATGATTTGAGGATTCATAAATGGACAAATGCCACAATTGTATTCCATGATATACAAAATATCTCACAAATTTTCAAGCTAACCCTACTTCTTAAATTATTGAGATAAAATGATGAGTAATTTCGAATCTCTTTATTTCACCTTTGAAAAGCTAGAAAGGCTCAATATTAAATACTTTGTACTTAGACTCTGTGACCACAAGATGGCGCCGACCTTTTTGGTTTTAAAATCCTGTGTGTAGCTGTCTTTGTCCAAAAAGGCAAGTCTTTGACAGTGCATAACATGCATTGTTTTTTTGTTTTAGTTTTGTTTTGTTTTTGGTATCCTATAGCACCACATTATTTACATAGATGAACTAAACAATATTTGTTGAATTTCATTTATCTGACCATATCAGGCATATCCAACTTCTCTCTGAAGATCTTTATTTACCAGTTTAACTAGCTAAGGTTCATTTCATAAAAGCCAATCTTAAAGGGTTAAAATCTAATATATGCACCCAATTGTACTGCATCAGAATAATGGGCTATTAAGATTGGCAATCTGGAATAGTTTAAAAGTGGAATTTGTGATAAAACACAAAAATGAGGTGTTTAGTTCTCTGTTTTGCATAAGGATGCTTGCTGACTGAATTTTGAATGAGCTACTACTGCCATCAAGTGTTAGAATTCATTCTTTTCAAGTCACACAAATGCACACACACAAAAAAACAAAACTGCAACGTGTTTTCAACATAACATAATGCTCTGTACAACATAAAGCATAACATATTAATAACCTACGCCATCATAAGGCATTTATTGGAATTTCAAAATGCCAACACTGTCTTTAAAATCTTCCCAAAACAGTTTTAACTAGTGAATATGAAGGACATATTTTACTAAATTTACTTACATATGTGGGAAACAAACTCTAAGGTGACCCCTCAATGATTTCACACCTCCTGGTCTCCTCGTGTTCATATCTTTGTGTGATGCCCCCTGCCCCTACCCTGTGTGCTTCTGGGACGGGCCTAGCTTCTAACCAAAAGAATAGGGCAAAGGTGATGTAAGACATAAATGTAAAGGCCATTGTTGTGGCACATACACATGTAATATGTGTATATCTATGTCTATACATGTATCTGTGTCTACATCTTGCTAGGAAGAACTAGGGAGATTCTCTTTGCTGGTTTGATGAAGTGAGCAGCCAGGCTGAGGAAGCCCATAGTAAGTAACAGTGGGCAGCATCTAGGAACTGCCCTTAGTCCCTAGGACATATGGGTGGCCTCTAAGTCCTGAAGGTAGACTGCAGCCAACAAAGAGGATAAAGGCAGGGCCCTCAGTCATAGACCGACAGGAAATGAATTCTGCCACTAACATGAATGATCTTAGGAGTGGATTTTCCAGAATTGAGCTCATGGAGAATCCAAACCAGCCAACACCTTGAGTATAGCCTATTGAGATCCTGAGCAGAAGACCCAACTAAACTGTTCCTTAACCCCTGATCCCTGAAAGCATTGAGATAATAAATGTATGTGGTTTTAAGTAACCAAGTTCATGGTAATTTGTTATGAAGCAACAAAAAACTAATATAATATATAGCATGGTAATATAATATTAAATCAGAATATTTTATTTTGCAGCATTTAAAGAATATGGACCAATTAAAAATATATCTTTATGTTGGTCAATGAGTACAAAGTTACAATTAGATAGGAGGAATAAGTTCTGGTATTCTATTGTACACCAAGGTGACTATAGTTAACACTAACATTGTATATTTCAAAATAGCTAAAAGAGAATTTCAAATGTTCTCACCACAAAGAAATGATAAATATTTGAGGTGATAGATATGCTAATTAGCTTGATTTGATCATTCCACAATGTATACATGTACTGAAACATCAAATTGTACCCCAGAAATATATACAATTATTATTTGTCAATTAAAAATAAAAAGCTATAAAAATGAGTCTTTATAAATTCCTAAATTGAATATCTCACTGTAGTATTTAATATGCCTTGGTAGTAAATTTTCTTGGATGGTTTACCATTATATAAACAATTTGTATTATAATTTCAGCCTTAGATAAATGAAAAATCATAAATCATAATAAAAATCATAAATTGCTGCTTCTCTTAAGAAGACTGGGGCAAAACAATACTGAGTTAATGTTTTTTAATAGGGAGAAGAAATATTCTCATCATGGAAAATGTGTATAAAGCCAATATGATTGGTATAAAGATCACATCAACCGATCAAAAAAATGATGTCTTGTAAAATGTGTTAACCATCTTTTTTAAAACAAAAAGAAACTTACTGGAATTCCACTACAGCAATAGGGTCAATTTCTAAAGTTCTCAATTAAAACTCAGTATTGTATATCACATATGTCCTTAGAAAAATAAATCTGGGCTATCAACATTCCATTTCGAGCTAAGAAGAGCAGGGTTAGTGTAACAGCCAACGGTGTGAGTCTATATCCAGAAAGTGATATTGGAGACCTCAAGTGTCAGCACTCTGTACTTTGAGTCAAGCAAACCACAGAGAAAATGAAATTGAATGAAGCCTGTGAAGTCTATAGCTCCCAAGGCAAGAGTTGGAGTCCTGATCCAAGAACCCCTGTACTTTTCTCAATTTTCAGTCAAGAATACATAAATGACCTTTGCTAGCTTCAGGGCTTTCACACAGTTTGCTTCTCTGGCATGTAATGGAGACTTGCATAGACTGAGGTTCCCAGTGGGCAGTGTTCCATTTTTCACAATTCCACTCATCACAGGAAAGTAATAAAGGAATATACTCCAAGACGATTTTCTCTAGGATCAAGCCTGGTAGCACTTCCTTGTTGTTTCTACAAAGTGGGACAAAAGGATACAAGAGTGGGGATGCCTATTTTGGTATCTTTATATCCTTTAAAAGTCCTAAAATATTTAAATATGATAACGATGGTAGTTACTGAGTACTTATGGGGTACTTGCTTTAAGGAATTACAGTAAGTCCTCACTTAACACCATAGCTAAGTTCTTGGAAACTGCTATTCTAAGCAAAATGACATACAATAAAACCAATGTTTTTTCCTCATCAACATTATAAGGAAAAGACATTGAAAAGTTATTCAATGACCTGCAGTATACAGTTTCCAAGAACCTACCCAGAATGTTAAGTCCCTTACTGTCCTCTATTTAAACCTTATGGAATAGGTACTAAAACTATACTCATGGTATGGGCAAGGAACCCGAGGCTTAGTAATTGGTGAGTTGTAGTTGAATCACATCTATTTAAATCAAAACCCATATGCTTAAAAACTTTAAAAACTCACAATGTATGGTCAGTGAAGGGACAAAAGAAAAGACATAATCAGAATATTCCTATTCTCAAGGACAAACCCATGGTATTCATCATGGTAATAATGTTACTTTCATCAATAGACATATGTATGGTATATTACAACTAGCAAAGTACTTTCCCATATGTATGTCATTTATTTATCAGAAGAATCCTACTTAAGTTGGGTTGGTAATACCTATAGCAATGCGGTTAAGAACATCTCTGGACTCAGGCTTAGGCTTAAATACTAGTCCTGAAATTCATTAGCCCCACGACCTTGGACCAATTAACCTTTCAGGTCCGAAATCTGTGAAACATGGTAAGAATACCTATTTCTCGGGGTAGCTGTGAGGATTATTGGCATAAGCCCACTCGTGTGCTGCTAGCAAACGCAATAAATGCTTGTGGTCTTGTTTTACAGTGTGATGAATCCTGACTCCCAGGAGTGAGAACAGCGGGCACCAGCCATAAAGTAAGGAGTAGGGCCTAGTTTTCTGACTCTAGGAATCTTTCTTTGCCCCAAAAATACCCCTTCCATAGGTGTAGAATGTGGGTTTTTCAATACACAAGTTCTGCCACCCCACCCGGGTTCAGCTGAAGGCCCATGTTGTAAATCTCCCGCCTCAAGGTGATACAAAAGGGTTCAAATAAGCGGCTGCAAGCTTTTGTCTCAATTGGATGGCACAAACCCAGCCCCAACCCCTCTTCGCGCCCCTCCCCCACCCCACCAGCGTCACAAGCCCCTGAGAACGTTCACGGGGCACCTGGTTCTGGCCAGAACCCTGCCTCTCACACAGGCAGAGCGATCTCGACCCCAATTGGCTGTCGCCGTGGGCAACCAAGGACGCGGTGGGCACGCGGGGCCCAGCCGGTATTTAAAGGCTGCTGCTGCCCTCGCCGCCTCAGTCCCTCCAGGACGGCGACGCGCCCAGGTTGAAAGGGAGCAGCAAGGTAACGCGCAACCCCTGCCTCCCCGTCCCCAGCCCGTGCCTCTGCTGAGGCGGGTGTACGTGGGACCCGGGAGCAGGTCTCACTGCGTGTCGCCCACCAATACCTTCCTCCCCCACCATCCTTACCCAGCCCCAGTCCCACCCAACTCACCTGGGCGAGACAACCAGGGTACGAAGGACAAGAGATTATGACAGACCAGCGCGCAAGCAGGGAAGAGAGAGGCCTCCTGGAGAGGAAGGCTTGATCCCAGGGACAGACAAGCGGTGCTGCGCGGAGAGAGACAGGGTTACACGAGGCTCTAAAGACTGTCCGATCTGGCCAAACTTCATAGCTTCTAGGACGCTACCATTTAGACCTCTCGGAACTCCCTGAACCATGACCCAAGCCCTCAACAGGGACGACCCTCTTAACCTGGCCGGCGGCTGGGCACCCTCGGCCCCCTTAGGCACATGGTCGTCCTGCCAGCGAAGGCCCAGGGGTGCCCCAATTTACAAGCGACGGCACCGCTACGGCCCCAAGGCAGAGTATGAGCCCCCAAGGAAACAGCCAAGGCAACAATACAGCCCAGGTCCTTGGTTCCAACCACCACTCCGACGGCCCAACTGGGCCGTGTGCTCTAACTGGGGAAGCTGGGGAGGGCCTTGGCACCCGCCTCCAGGGGGACTCTGGAGACCCCCCGTCCCGATGCAAGTGGTTCGGGTGTATGGCCTGCACCCGTTCTGCCTTTGCTGCTGCCCCTGCTGGCGCGGGCCCTGGAATCCCGGCTGGGCGAGGCCTCCAAGCAGGAAGAAGCGCTGGGGCCGTAGGGGCCGCCGCCACCCTCGCCGATCCTCGCCGAGGAGCCCGCCTGTGGATCTGAGCAAGCTGCTGCGGCCGGTCAACTTGTACGGGTGGCGGGCGCCCGGCATGCGAGCGCCCCAAAACACCACTCAGTTCATCATGAACCAGATCTACGAGGACATGCGGCAGCAAGAGGAGCTGGAGCGCCAGCAGGAGGCGCTGCGGGTGGAGCAGGCGGAGGCCGGCGGTCAGGCCTCCCCGAACGGCTCCTCCGGAAACGACGCGCCCCCTAGCGGCGGTGAGGACGACCCGGAGCTGCCGGAATCTCTGTATGGCTTTGTGCAGAACCCCGCTCTAGCATTCAGTCCTATTCCAGAGGAGGAAAATCAGTCTCCCGCCCCGCAGCTGGTGGAGGAAGAGGAAGAGGAGAAAAATGATGATGAGGAGGAGTGTGATGAAGATGTGTGTGATGTAGAAGAGGAGGAGAGTGAGGAGGAAGAGGCAGAAGAAGATGAGGAGGAGGAGGAAGAGGAGGAGGAGGAGGAGGCTGACTACTCGGAGGAGGGTGAGGAGGAGGAAGAGGACGAGGAGGAGGAGGAGCTAGAAGAGGAAGAGGAGGGGCTGGAGGAGGATGAGCAGAGAGGGGAAGAAAATCACTTGCCATTGGAAATGCCTTTATCACTTCTAGTAGGGGCTGAAGAAGAGAGAGAGAACTATATAAATTGTACTTACTTAAGCTCTGAACAGATAATTGCCGAAGTGCCACAGGAAACTCTACTCATGGTGCAGGACATTAACTGTTAAACATCAGGAAAGGGATTGAGGAATGGGATGGAACTGATCTGAGGCTAAAATAGATTAGCAACTTATTAAAAACTGATTAAAAAGTGAGTTCCATTAAATACACATATCTATGTAACCCCCTTCTTTGGCCATTATAAAATATTTAAACATTGGTGTGTTTGTGTATGACTATGAGTGGGGGTTAGGGAAGCTTTCAAATATAATTTCATTGGAAATAATTAAAGGCCAACTATTTTATTACTACAGTTTGAATATTTTCATTTGTTGTTCTCCTCTCTAGACAATTGAGTTTTTTGGTTTTTTTTTAATTCTGGCAATGCTGAAAAAGTGTTTCTTTTTGTAACAAATTTATGCACCTTTACATATTTTGACTGTTAGATGCTTAAGAAGCACATGCCATGATGATTGAATGTCCACCAGTGCTCTTAACATAATTGAAGCCATTTTAAAACCCATTATTTTTCTAAAATATTTTTCCTTATCGATTTTTCACCTTCAGAGTTCATTTTTGAGGGTTATATTTTGGTAACCCCATTTGCAGTCTTTTGTGGCATTGCTCATTTATATTCCTTGTTCCACAGTTCTATGGATCTTCCTCAGAAGAACATGAAGTTGCTTCTGTGGAACTGGTTATCTGCCATGGCCTCCACAATCCATAATCCATGCATGGAGAGGATTCCCCATGGTCAGAAGTCAACTTGCACATCTAGTTAAAATCCAAGGTAACTGCAAACAATGGAACATAGCTTAGGTTTTGACACCTTGTTCCTGGATATAGTCCTTGTCATAAGTTCAGAGAAGCCATAAAGATTGTTTTTGCAAAATGGATTTTTTAAAAAAAGATTATTGGCCTTTTGTGGGTGGAATGTCTTGTTTCCCAGTTTGTCCTCCTTATAAAGGAGGGTAAAAGCTGTGTAAGTGTGAGCCTGTGTGAACTAGTGCCTCTGATAATATCTAAACAATTGCCTTTGGAGAATACATCATTTAAAATAATTGCTTTTGTTCAAACATTTTTAGAAAGTAATAATACATTGCTTTCTGGGCACTTAATAAAAGGTTCCATCCATAGCACATTTCCAGAATACCCTAGGTGAAGAAGTTGAACCTGCCTTCTCAAAAGTTATATCTTTTGCCTTTGAACCACACTTGATAATTATTTGTTGAGGAGAAGATTATATGGCGATATCTTAACTAGATATGCATTTTTACTCATATATCTTACTCCAGTGTATTTCAGCTTTCAAGATAAGTTTAAGCTTTAACTAATTAAAAATAAGTAATTAAAGTATTAAATAAAAGTACTTTGTCTCTCATTTCTCGTTATTTGAATATCAGAAATCTATGCAGCAATCAATCAGTGGCCAAAAGTATGAACATAAAAAGTGGGGGGAAAAACTAACACAAACATTGTAGGAATTTGAAAGTTACACCAAACATTCCAAACTGCAGCAGAGAATAACCAAACATTTAATTTTACTCTTAAGAAATCAATACTTCCCTATAAGATGGAATTTCTGAATGACCTGTAAAAGTAGTTTAAAATTAGCCATCTATATGAGTTTCTATGATTGTTCTAATGTGTATATGTAGAGATAATCAAGAATCATGCTCCTGATATTGGTCAATCAATCTTTACAAGTCATAGCCTTTAAATACTAACGTCACTCAAAATAATCACTAGGCCAAACTTAAGTAGGTTCTCATTAAAGAAACCATTTCATAAATGAAATGATTGAATTTCTTCCTTTAAAATATTCTACTTTTAAACTTAGAGGTTCAACACATATTAATTGCTTCCATATGCACAAGGCATTATTCATTAGTCATTGTAAGGGATGTAAACATGAACAATGCCTCAGGAGCTGACATTCTAGTTCATGTACCGTTATGCAATAAATATTCACTGAACTACTCGGGACCAAGCACTGTGAATAGTGATAAGGATACAATGGTGACAACATCCCTGCTTTCATGTTTACATTTCATTGGAAAAGCCTGACAAGTGAAGAGTTAGCCAAATTGGTCACCGCAAATATTCTGAGGAAAATGTACCACTATAAAAACATATATTGCAAGGGAACCCGAGAGTGAAGTTGGGGATGTTTGCTGTGGGAAGAGGGGACCCTGAATCTGAAGGCTAACAGTTGGGAGGAACTTGGTGCCATTGAGAACTGAGGACATAAAGACCAAAGTGTCTGAGAGGAGCAGCCAATAACAAGTGGGAGAGATAGGCAGAAGCCATGTTACTTACTCATTCCTGTGCATCCGTATCTTCTGGAATAGATACCAGCAAAATACAGTAGAAAACTGTTATTCATCAATGGTTTTCTACTTGAATTTATTTTTTATTAGCCACATAATGTTATGGTCCTTTTACTAATCCCAAAGGCAAATGTAAAGTGATTAAGCCATGTTGGAGTTTGGAGGAATTGATCATCCCAGTACACCCAGCACACTTTTCTGAGTCCTCCCCACCCACTGTCGTGTAAGGCAGTGGGGAGTACTAGAGTTTCTTGCTCAGCATGATTGGGGCACCATAATTCTCAACTCCCTTGGAGAACTTCTTGCACAGTTTATCCAGTATAACTTGATGATGATTCAGGAGACTTTAAAGTATCAGTATGGCTCAGAATAAATGCAGTCTTTAGCTTTAGAGGAAAATGTACACTTGAAGAAAAATACAGTTTTCCAAAATAAGTTTATTATTATTAAAGTCAATTCAAAACTTTATAGGGTGAACACAGTGATAATGATGTGCCACTTAGGCTTTTCTTTCAAGAATGGAGCTATTATTTTGTCAATTGTCAGAAAAATAACATTATAAATCATCATAGACATGTTTAGAAGGCCTAGACTTGATAACCATCATTGCTGTATATTCTGAGGTGTTTTTACATGAAGAGATGCTGGTATTTTCCTTTCCTAGTGACTGACAGCATTTCTTGAATTATCTTCATTACTTTGTCTTCCCAGTAACTCAGAGGGATTTTTTTCCTGTGAAAATATTAGTTCTCTAAAGATGGTAAATACACTTGACATTTAGAGATCAAACCTGAGCTCTGAGTATGATTTCATAAAACTTTAGGACATCTGTATAAGAAAAAGACAGTATCTCCAATATATTTAGTTACATTAATATAAACACAAGAGGTGAAATAATCTCCTGCCAGCTACACCAAACCTCACGCCATAGGTGATCTTGGTGTGAGGGAGTGAATAAGACTAAGAAAACTGCGCCTTTAAATTTTATTTTGATTTTAGAAGCATAAATAATAAAATGATATATGAAGTTATATTGTTTGTATTCAGACAGGTTCATATTAATTAAACAAGTCAAAGTTATTCTTAATACTCCAAATCACTTTGGCCTGGATTGAGTGTTTAAAGCAAAATCAGAATGTGGCTGTGTCTTAGATGTTTCCATACTAGCATTTTTGGGGGGGGATCTATTCAGTTTTAGCTAATTAGTGGAACAGCCCAATATCAAGGTCAGCTGACGGAAAAGAAGAAAAAGATGTAGGTATGGGATGGGAAGACCTGGATGTGTGTTGCCCTGCTCCCTTGGTGACCCGTGGTGGTAGCCACTGGCCGTGGGTTTCTGTTTCCTCAAAGGTAGTAATCATACTTCATTATCACTTAGTCCTATTATGAGGACCAAATATCCACTATTAGAGAAGAATTGTATCATAGACTATAAACCATTGTTGATGATTATAATTTAGTTTAATGACTGTATTTTATAAAGTTAGGATCTCACTTAAACTTTAAACATTACATCATTCTAGATTTATTAGCAAGGCTGGGAAATCTTACCTCATTGCACTCCTGTTGGATTGAGGTATCCAGATATTTCGGTTGTTACCATTGAACTAAGCATAAAATAACTTGTCCTTGAAATTTAGTTTTGGCTTCAGGTAAAAGTGTGCAAATGTACACTCTGCACATTGTCTAGTGCCTTCATATTGAAAGTGTGGTCTATGAACTAGCAGCGTTGACAAGAGCTGAGAGTTTGTTTGAAATGCTGAAGCTGAAGCTTCCCTCAGATCTACTGAATTAGAATATGCTTTCTAACAAGGTCTCTAGGTGGTATACATGAGCATTACAGACCTAGAAGCTCTGTAGTTTAGGGGTTAGATCCATTGCAGAGGTCTCACGGGAATTTAATGATTAAGATTATGGTTTGTGCACTGAAAACTTTTATCATTTCCTACTTGTGTGATCTTAGGTATGTTACTGAAATTTTGGCTTCTCATTTTCCTCATCTATAATATCAACCTCATGAACTAAAGGAGATTATGAAGATTAAGTGAGCCGATACTTACCCAACACTCTGAATAGTGACATTTAATACCTCCTAGCTATAATAATAAGTATTCAATAAATATACAAATGAGGTCATAGACATATTATGTAATGTCTAAAAGTTACTTGTTAGTGAGGAGAGTAATTATAAATGTCAAATCTCCCAAAATAATTAAAAAAATGATTCATTATCTCTTTCCTGTTTTCCCCAGAATAACCACAGTTGCATTACTTTGAGCTGCACATACCACTGTGCAAACTATGAGAACCAGTTAAATCTCTTGAGCTAAACTCATTCCCAAGATAAGATTTTTTGTCCCTTATCTCTCCCTCTGCTCTTGCCCAGGTCAATGATGTTTCCTTTCTTCCTGTGACTGACGTGAACACCCTAATGGCTGGTGCTAAGAATTACCCATTCTTTCCCATATAAGCAATGGATATTTGAATGTATCTTTTCAAAATCAAAATACATACAACTGTAATAATTGAAGAAACCATTTTCGTTAGTAGTTGTTTGATATTTTATATAAATGATATGATAATAATCTAACACATTGAATAATATGTGTATGTATATCAATATACACGCTTGGTGGGAAAAATAACTTGCGTGGGATAAATTGGTCTAAATGGTGTGTTGCTTCTCATCTGTAATTAAAGTAGAATCAATATTATACGTTAGAAAAATATTCATAAGAATTTATAGGCAATTTTACAGTTATGCAAGATAAATGGATATCACTTATAATATTAATATTACCACTTTATTGAAAGTTCTGTTTTTTGCTACACTTAAAGCCAAGTTCATTATAGATAAAAATATGGATATATGAAAATGCCAAACAATATTAAACACCTTTTATAAGACACCTTTGTAAAACACTTGCTCAGAACATAAATCTTACATTTCAAAAAAACATTTGAGCATACCCAAGATTCTTAACATACGTTATCACATTTAAACATATAACTACCCTGTGAGCTAATTCTGTATTTTCCTTTTACAGATGAATGACCTGAAATTCAAAGAATTGTTTCAGAATCCAAGTCCTCTAATGTTAGTTCAAAGTTGTAGGTACACTCTGTTTCTTGAACACACTGTTTTATTTAAAACAATCTACCTAGAAACAAAATTTCCTTTAATAAATTTTACCTGAGTTCCAAGGAGGGTAGGAAGACTATAGTCTTTTCAATATGAGATTGATAATAGAGGCACCTGAGGAAGACATACTGATATCCCTGTCTCAATTATAATTTTTATGCTGGCTCACACAAAGTCAAGAGCGTGATACACAAGGTTGATTCACCCTTGCCAGGCCATTGAGCTGGGATCAATTGCCTTAGAGTAGGAATGCTTTTCATGTGGTCAAGATAACAGTGATTTATTTGGAGAGATCAAGACACTGAAGGACATCTTAGAACATGCTGCTCTGCCTATATATTGGTGCATAGTAATATGTTGTAGCTGTTCCACTACTAGGGCGGGGTGGGAGGTAGGGAAGCAGTGTTTGACACACATGTATTCCTGGAACAAACTATATTTAAATACTTCTCTGGCAATGCCTCAAATCAAGCATACTTTCACTTCAAAATATATTCAGTCAGGATGGGTATAACAAGTGCAGAATTTAACTTTTAGATGTCAACCATTTAGAAAATCTGCTTACATATAAATACAGGCACACGACACAGTCCCTCTAACAGAAAAATCCTGTATTCAGAAGGATTCCCAAGAGGAGGGACTGACAGTCGCCTCCTTGAGTAACGGGCAGCTATAGGATGTTACATAATAGAACTACAACGTTCTACGTAACTGTGAACACTAGTTCCTAATGCCTTGTAATTTAAAGCTCTAGTGAACGTCAGCAACTTGCCAGGGTCGCTTTTCCACTGCAGATGCTCCAGGGGGCCTACCCTAGTATGACAAACTGATTTCCAGCGTGTAGACCATGCATGGATTTCTAACTCTGGTTTCCATCTACTAGAGTACCTATAGTTATCACTGTTATTGTAAGTTTTAAAAATAAATAAAAGGCTTATAGACTTTGTGTATTGAAGTCATCAGCTCAAATCTCTTAAAACTCCCTTCATTTTATACAAACAGTATTTGAATGTTTCCTATATGAAGAGCACATGAAAAACTATTTTTTACATCTTAGAATCCATGGTTCTATTTCCAACAACAAGTAGTTCCAGTTTTAAGGTTTTTTAAAAATTGACCTGTGACAACCAACTGGCCCTAGTTTTGCATTAAAGGAAAAATAAACAAACATAATATATCCCAAACACAGAAAGAACTTGGATGTGTTTGGACAGTTTTTTGGTGAAGCACCTGTAATTCTTTACACAATTGCTCATGTTACATAGGTTTCCACATACCATCCTGGTAGGCTGCTTCATTCTAAATCCTTTTTTCCCCCTAGATGTTTCTTTTAAAATGGGTTATTCTCAATTTAAGACATCAATCACAGACTACAAGCTCACTAGTGCACTCTTCTCACGATCTGGATGCTGTATTCTATTCAACTTTATTCACTGTGTCACACTATCAAGTTTGTGCTGCCTAAATTCAAAAGTGTGATTTTTAATAAATAAATGTAAAGCAATACTTAAGAGAGCTCATACAGTACCAAGAGTTGTAATAAAAATGTAATGGTTACTGCCATGTTATTTTACTTTTTGATTTCTTTCAAATTCTGTTGGTGGTATTTTGTAATCCCAGTAAAGTTACTTCGAATAAACTTTTAACGTCTAAGAATAGAAATCTGTATTTCTCTTTAAAAGTTTGGGATTGATATTAGCTAATATTTTTAGCTGTTATGTAAGCTATTATTATTGGCATCTTCTGATATTTTCATATAGCATTTGATATTTTTATAATTGATTGTTCTGTTCTCATGCATTACAGAGTATTTTCTCTTATGAATATATTTAAATTTTCAGCATGTCACATTTAGTCCTAGCAATTTAAGACTCTTAACTGGTGTTAATTTGTTATTTCTCAGAAAAGTCACTATTAGACTAGGCATTTTCATTTTATATTAAATTTATCAAATTTAATACCAAAAAGCTCAATTTCAATGCTGCCATATATAATTGCAGGCTTTTATTTTTATTAATTTTTATTAATTACAGAATTTCCTTGAACTAGAAGATTATAATATAGAATGGAAAGCTGAGGTCAGGATTCTGTGGCTATGTTTTCTTTCCCTTCCTCAGTGGATTTTCCAAAGTAAATGTTCACCTTTAAAAAAAAAAAAAAGGAATATTTAATGTTTTCCTTTTTTTAAAAAAAGAGTTTTCTGAATTCTACAGTTTCCTGCACAGATATTTAAATACAAAACAAAGTTTATAAAACTAGCTTTCCTTTCTCTTCTTTAGTCTCTATTTTGTCTTCTTATGCGGAATTTTTACTCTGTAACTATCAATATATTGATGCCCCCTAGTGGTAAAGTAAAGCATTTAAATGTGAACCAATGATCGCTGTGTTCCTATTGCATTTACAGACGCATTTTTTGGAAGACATAATACACTAATATATATAAAACGGTATTACAATGGTGTTGGCGCAAGCACCACATTAATATACTTAAATTATTTATTTGAATGTGTCTTCATATGGCTCAGTGTTTAATAATTAGTATCTTTTTGACCTGTAAGACTAAGCTATAAATATAAACTATTGAGGTGTGTTAAAACAGAAAACATAGGCTAAGTTCTTGGATTTTTGTGGATTATTATTGTTATATAGATATAATAATTTTATATTGTTAATTATATTTTATCTAAAGGCGTTTCTACAATTTATTTTGAATTCTTTTTGACATTAACACCACTAGTTAACATTAACAATCTGCATTGACAGTGTTGTCTCGCTTTTAATACTGATAATAAAGAAGACAGTTAACAAATTCATGAATTATATGCTTAACTTTTAAATGCAAATTGCTAAAACTAATGCTTGACACTTGAATCCTCACAAATAAAAATGAAAATATATGCCCATCAGCCTAGTTTCATCAGCACCATGCTGTAACCAACTGAGCTAACCAGCCAGCTCATCAGCCTAGTTTTAAAAGCAACACTTGTGATGGTCAATCCCCTCCGGGGACTAGAGCATTGTTTAATTTATCAATGGTCATGGCCACTAATTAGAGTATATCTTGTTAGGAAAAGAAGCAAACCTGTGTGTTTGCTGGTCTGGCACCCAGAGGATAATTAATATTTTTATTACTGCTCTATTCCTCGCTCTTTCTAGCTGCTTAACAACTTGTATTGGGAGCATAAATCTAAGAGGGAGTTTCTTCATTTACAACTATCTTAGTAATGCATATAGCATTTGCTCCAGACCACCTCTAGAAAGAGTAGGTACTCCTGCATTGTACACTCTATTGATACTTCCATTATCATTTTTTAATTATAGCTAGTTGCCTGTGGTTCTCTTCTGCCTAGAAAATCCTATAGGGTAAAGAATCGATCATCTCTCTATTTCTGGTGCATAGTCTTGCACATTAGGAGCCTTCATTAAATAATTTCAATACTAAGAAAAAAATGAATAAAATAAAAATAAATCTATGAAATGCACTATGATTATTACGTATGCTAATGAAGAGCTCTTAGTGACTTATCCATGTGCTTACTAAAACTACTTTCAGTAGGAAAACAGAGGGAAGAGTGAAGAGGGGACTCAACCACATTTTTTGCACTCTAAACTCTGTGTCACAGTAAGCAGTCAGGTCCTCATGGATAAACATATCTTCACAAGAACTGAGCAGAAAATTCTTTAATGTAGCAAAAAGTCCAGCTTGCTGGCCCACAGACTCACCGCAAATATGATCCATCTTGAAAATACTCATAGTATTTCTCCTCTTAAAGGGCACCTGAAAATACATTTTAAGATTATAATTTTACAATTTAAAGTACCCGTTTTAGAAGTTTAAAATAGCCAACACTTATTTTATTCTATGTTTTAAGTTTGCTGAGCTCTTGCCCTGTGCCAGGACCTGTGCTGAGCTCATATGTTTAATCTACTTGTGAGAAAGCCGATGCTAAGAGCTGTACAGTAACTTACCCAAGGTGCTAAGGCTAAGGTCCTAGAGACTGGAAGCCACGCAATCTATTCCCTATATCATTAACTGAACTCTGAAATGCAGGGGAGTATGATGAAATCTTAGATAGTTCAGATTATTCAAGGACATAACTTTGAGTCAATATCCAAAGCCAAACTTTTGCATACTGCATATTGTAATGCTCTCCTGGAAAAATGCTGAGTCTCACTAATTGATGCCCAAAGGTTCTGTGATAAATTATTTATGGGATGAGACATTTTAAAGAGAGAAAAGAAGCAGAGTGCAAAACTGTGCTAGAATATTCACATCATTAAAGCAGTTTCCTGGCCCCTTTCCCTTTCTTCTAAGGTGAAAGTATAAAGATCACTCTGAATGCAGAATTCTTAATTCTCTAAATTAGAAATCAGCTGTCACTAATGGAAGTGGATGGAAATGGAAAAGTGCTAACTCTTGGCAGAAGAAGAGCTCAAGGATTGCCATATGGCAGCACTGTTAGGAAAAAAAATACAGTATGAAAAATAAAAGTAGTAGTCACTATCTGGAGGTCAGTTGAAAGAAGATGGGCATAATGAAGAATCAAAGTATAAAGGCTAAAAAAGGTTTGCCATGAGGAAAGTATCTGGAATTTCAGAGTATATAAGAATCTAAATAGAAAATATGGATTAGACTTAGTAAGAAAAAAGAACTTAGCTAGGAATACTGTAACACTATGTACAATATAACTTCTGGTTCACTAGGGTTACCATCAGACCAAGCCGTAAGTACTGGCAAAAGACAGAGAATTTAAATTTTGGTGTACTTTAAAACCCTACTTTCTTCAAAGTAGCTTCTATTGGTCAATGCATGTTCTTGTTCACTCTATCTTAAACATCATGCCTTGAGCCTCACCACACCTTCAGTGTAAGACAGGTTTTTGTTCATTATAAGTTGACTATTAGATTCTACATTTATCAGAAAGAGACTTGGCAATTAATAATATTCAATGAACATAATAGCATGGATTAGTTTATCCAGTTTAGCAAAGTTGTTGACTTGAAAAAGAGAATCTATAGAGACTAGAACAATATAAAATTTCACAGGGATTCAAACTTAGTGATGAACATTTGATAGAAGCTATAGAGAGAAAGCTAGCTGGTCTATATAATATACACAAGGCACATCCACTAGGATTTTGCTGAAATCCTTGAAGCCAAGTGTGTTTTAGAATGCAGAATTTTTCAGCATTTAGAGTGTCCATTATTATTAGCCATCTTCATACAAAAACTGTAGAACACTAAAGTTTAGAATCATAATATATCTACCTTGCAAAGTGAAGATAATTAGTGCTTGTTGAATTTAGCATAACTAAGGAGTATTATAGGTGGACTGCCAAGTAATTTTAAATAATTTTGACACAGAACAAATGTCAAGTCTACTTATCCAGTATATAAATTTATCTAAGAATATTTTCTATTCTAGAACCAAATGTACTACTGATTTCTAAAATTTTGTGTGTACATATATATGTTTATATACAAATAATTATATACATATAATTTCATATGACAAAAACAGTTACTTTTGATGTGCTGCTAGCCTTGATTATCTATGAAGATGGTAAGAGTAGCAGTAATATAAAAAGGGATAATAGGAATAATGTTTTCAATATTGATTATGCTTCTGAGTAGACTCATTTCTTGATTCTTTTTTCTTTTGGTGGGGGGGTGGTACATTCCACACGCATACACTTAATGCAGGAGGCAGACCTAATTTGGCAGACCATTCGTTCATTCACTCACCCATTGTGTTTTGTGTCCCTTTTAAATGTCAGGCATTATTTCACATGGTATAGATATACCTAGGGGTTATATTCAAAACATTTAACCACTGGTTTTATGGTACCAGTTAATCGTACCAAACACTGACCAAATAGCACCCCAGCAATGACTGCATATAAAACATAGTCATTGTCCCCAATAGCCTTATCATTTAGTGTGGAACATTAAGTTAATAGACAGTCACTAGACAGCATGACAGCTGATCTAATAAGGGTAAACACAACATACGTAAACTATTTCAAATAATTCATAAAATTGTTATTCCCTATTAAGAATCTTGCCTATTCATAATTATTGATACATTAACAATTCATAATCTGTAAGTATTTAATTAATCAAAAATTATCTTCACAGCATGTGATTTAATTTAAAATCATATTTAGGATTTTTTAGAAAGCTGACATTTGTAATTAGTAACCTACTTTTGTGAAACAAGACCTAAATTTCCAGTAGCTGCTTAATTATCCATTTAAACCTTGCTGTTTTCTTTTAAGTTCCCATATCTGTAGCATAGCATGTAAAGATTACTACATGGATCATATTTCATGTTAAATATGCTTTCAGAAAATGCAGTGATTCTCTAAGACATTTATCAAAAACATCAGAAATTGAAACAAAGAAGAATAGCCTATTTTTACCTGAATAAACCAACTAACGTATCTTCCACTTCACTTGCTATTATTTGAAGATCCAGTCAGAAATTCTTAGGAACAAATAATTGAGTTTAAGGAGAAATATCTTTGTTAACTTCTGAATCTTAATTCAGGTAGAAATTCTTCTATGTTAGGATCATCAATACTTTGAGGGTACTAACTAAAACTATCATTTTTAAATTTCAAATTTTCCCAAAGTGTAAGGTTTATCTTCATAATCAAATATATATTGATTTTATAAAAATCTGGAGGAAGAAATTAGAAGTCAAGCCCTAATGAATCAACAAAAGCTATATGCAGTTCTAATGTTAGGAATAACAATAAAATTGTGCACAAATACACTTTCTGGGAACACTAGGTAGTCTGTCTCCTACGCGGCCCACCTTATTTGCTGAAATATGAAAACATGTTGCATGTTTGTTTTCCCCCTTAAAATACATATGTCATCAGGCATTGCGCAGCTTGTGTGGTGCATTGCGGATGTAGCATTGACGTGTTGATTTCCCCTAGGTGGCGATCTTTTCAAAGAAGCTATGCAGGCACCTCCATCTGAGAGAACTGATCTAATACATATTCTACTCTAGCTATTATTTTCATTTCCACAAGAGGGGAAAAAATGAAATTTGGGATCACAAAATGATTTTATAGTCTGTTCTCAAAATCTCACAAAACTGGAGAAGTGGGTGTTATTTAAAAATTTAAATACATGTTTGAGAAAAGATACTTCAAAAACATCAGTTCTAGGATTTTCGTTAATTATCAAAGTGGCTGTGAAAAATTACACTCAAATTTTAATTTCTGCACTAGTAGCTTTTTTCCTAAAACCCTGACATTGTTATTTAATCAAATGTTTCATTAATATCTTTAGATTTATAATTGGATTTTTTCACGCTGTCCATAGTTGTTCTTTTGTGACAACTCTTTCGTGTGGGTATTCCACTGGTGAATGAGGTGAGGTAGCTAGACAGGGCTAAGCCCACTTACATCTTAGGCCTTTCCATGATATGTTGAATGAGAGGAAGAGACAATAGCATAGCAAAACAAACAACTTAGATCAGACGAATTATATGGAGTGGGAATTATTCTAAAATTCACAAAATAAGACCTTTTCTTCCCAGTCTTCTTACCTCAAAATATAAATCTTCTAAGGCACTCACCCATGCACATTTGAGATTTTTATGTATAAACTTAGTCTTCCTCTGCTCTGGAGCTCCACCTTTTGCTTTAGCTTTGTTTTAAATTTTCCATGGCTGCACCCTAAGGCTTTCACAGTGCAGAAGCGGGGGGCTGGCCTTGAGGAAGCATGACTGTAGCTTCTCTCTTCTCAGTGCTGTCACAGAGTCACTTGAAGCATCCTATAATCCTTCAAAAAAAAGAGGTATAGAATTAAAGTCCCAATGTTAAGGTAGCTATTTGCAAGGAAACCTCACATAAATTATGTACTTTGACACTTTCAACAACCCTGAACAGTCAAAAAGCAGGAATTATTATCATTTCTGTTTTATAGATAAACCTCAAAGAAATGATGATCCTTCATTAGAGTTAAAAAGTTGATAACTGAAAAACCAAGACCCAAAGCCTTTTCTTTTTCCTTTGTAAGCTCAGTAATTTTTTGGCTGTAACCGGCTCTTTGTAATGAGACCCATACTCTGTCTCCAATGGCTTCTTTTGGCTTCTACCTGCTCTCACATACCACGAGGTTATTGCTATATTCAACATGAGGAGCTGTTTCAAACTTGAAGTGAAGTTTCTCTAACTAAATAGCCCTTGGGAAATGATTTATTAAACCAGCTAATAAGAACCTCTCAGCTTTGTATTTGGTACCCTGAGCAGAAGCCATCAGCAATAAAGTTAAACTTTGGAGTTCAGTGCACTCACTAAAACTTTGGCCAAGTTTCCATTTGGATCTTTGACACACTAGCTAACCTCTCTGTCTCTCACAAACATATCCTTGGCCACTGCTCAAAATGTGAAGTTCATCATCCCCTTTATCTCAATTTTTCCATCCATCCTCTCCGAAGGTCTCATTGATGTCCCTTCTCTCCAAATACTCACCATTGCATTGCCCTCCTTCCAGACTCTTTCCACTGTGACCTTTGGAAACCTGCAATGAAAACCAGCTACATAATTTGTGGAACTCAGTGCAAAAGGCCAACACAGGGCTCTTTGTGCAAAAAGCAGGGAGAAAATAGCTTTTTCCTTTCTTCTATGCTCTCTTTCTAAGCCAGTGGTGTTTTTCTTTTATCGTTATTATTATTATTTAATGTCATGCTCCTTTGGGTGTGAAGATATATTCCAGGCAGGTGCAGACTCTCACAGGTAACTGGGTCCTGCCCACAACTCCAAGTGTGGGGATCATATGCCTGATCTTGTCTCTCCCTAGGTCCAGGCCTGCGCCCCCAATGGGGGGAGCAGCAGGCCTTAGATGGGGGCAGAAAACAGGTAGCTGAGATCCTGTCCTGGGAAGGTGGGGAGGCAGGGAGGCAGTATCACATATGTGCCAAGGTTCCAAGCTCTGGCACATCCTCTAATATTCCATTAGATTGCACTCACAAAACTCAAATTCAAAGACAAAATTGTCAAGAATTTCAAGATGATGTCCACAGAGCATTAAGCCCCAAGTGCAAGGCCGCCTTTTGAAAGAAAGACCTTATTTGAAGGCATTGAGAGCACAGTCACGAAAGTGGAGCTGCCCCCTCCACGGGAAACAGCTTTCTCAGCATTCTCAACCTTTTCAGAGATCAGACCTCTGTCTTCCTCAGATCTGCTGCTCCTCAGAGGTATTTGGCTCCTTGAAGCTGCCTGAGCATGCATGCATTGCTTATTTTCTCATGCTCATGGGAACTGGGTTTTAGGGGGAAGAATAATTCCAGCTCCACAATGCTGACTGCCTTGTAAAGTGTTACTCTTTCAAAATAATGTAAATGAGGTGCATACCATGACTGTGGCCGTCTACACTCTCTTCCTTTTCATCAATCTGCCTCCTGTATACTCTCCACTTTTCATTGATTATTTTATTGTCTCTAGAGTACAATCCTCCTCTCCCACCCTCAAACCCTGCCGTGCCCCAGCTATGTGGGCCATCTGTACAACAATCTCTGTGTCGCAGGCCCTTGACCTCAACCCCATTGGTCTTCAACCCACCTTAATCACTTAATTTTGTGGTCATATCCTGAGCCTCACTATAACCAGCAGCCACCAGACCAGTAACATCTTAAATTTTAACTCCCTGTTCTTTGGCAATTCTCTTGTTGTGTTCTCTAACCACATACTCTCACAAAGACTGACACAACTTTTTAGGGGAGAGATACAGATTCTGTGGATGCAATAGAAATAGGTTTTTATTTTCTCTTGAGGGTTTCAAATAGTCACATATTAAATTGTTCAGTGTCCTATGTTTCACATCTTTGCAGTTGATTTCATGTACTTTTGATAGTATTATCACATTTCCAACAATTTTACACATACTCTCTCACACACACATACACATTTCCATTCTGGTAATTTGAAGTGAGGGAGCACAGACTTTCTTCTCTACTCTCCAGTCTACCAATTCTCCAGGGGACCTCAATATAAATTTTCTCTGACTTCACTGAGACTTTCAGGCCCTGCAACACTCATTTTTCCTTCACTTTGCCAAATGTTTTCTGGCTTCACTGTAATCAATAATATATAAATTTCACGATCTATTACTTAAACTGCTTTCTTGAAAATATCCTATCTTTTGTCTTTCTATTGAATCAACCCAGAAAAACATCAACTCTAGGTGAATAACTGATTATAAACAGGACCAAACATTGCATTTTTCAGAAATTTCATCTTGGTTTTATCTAATTTAATTTTCATAAAGATCTTATGAGGTAAATACAGTTGTCCCCAATTTACAGACAAGGAAATCGAGCACCAACAAAGTTCAATTAATTATTCATGTTGTTTCTGAAGTTAGAATTCATGACTCTCAAACTTCAGTATGTTAACAAATCATCCAAAATCTAAAATAAGCTTTCTGGGTCCCACTCTAGAGATTCTGATTTGGGAGTGTTGGCGTGTGGTGTAGGAATCTGCACATTTATTGAACTTTTCAGATAATTCTGACAGTGAGGCTCACTTGAGGCTTCTATATCTCTTCTTTCATTTTTTTTTTTTTTTTTTTTTGAGACAGAGTCTCACTCTGTCACTCGGGCTAGAGTGCCATGGCATCAGCCTAGCTCACAGCAACCTCAAACTCTTGGGCTCAAGTGATCCTCCTGCCTCAGCGTCCTGAGTAGCTGGGACTACATGCATGTGCCACCATGTCCGGCTAATTTTTTCTATATATTTTTAGTTGGCCAATTAATTTCTTTGTATTTTTAGTAGAGATGGGATCTCGCTCTTGCTCAGGCTGGTCTCAAACTCCTTACCTTGAGCGATTCTCCCTCCTCGGCCTCCCAGAGTGCTAGGATTACAGGCGTGAGCCACCACGCCCGGCCTCATGGGGTCTTTATTTCAACTTCCTGGTAGATTGTCCAAGGGAGAAGATAGCTTGGGAGCCTTTCTTCTTCCTTTTGGGCCCTGGCCCATTAATAGCCTTTTTATGAGCAAAGTAAAATTAGAATTATCCGTGTCCAAAACCAAATCAACTTTGAAAAATAAGTCATAAAATGAATAACTTAAAATATCAGTTCCCATAGTCAGTCAAGTGTATTAAAAAGAGTTTTAAATTATTGACTCAACTTGAAAGCTATTAGCAAGTCTACTGCTTTTTCTTTTCTTTTTTGTTTTTACTGATTTTGACCATTGTCATCTTCAGTAATAATTTTCTGGTGAGCAACAATACCGACGAACTGTTGCAACACCTATAGTTCTGACCACAAGCCAGTACAACACATGAAGATATGCACTGACTACTCTGCATAATTGTTCACATAGTGATTCCAAGTTAGATGAACAAGATTATAAATTTTGTTATAAAAATATTATAGAAAAATATTAAAAATAAACATACAACTTTTAAATATGTCAATAGTAGAAACAACTGACATATTGTTTTTGTTTAATAAGCTGTGATTTTTCTAGTTTGTTAATAATGTATGTGTTGTAAACGGTATTGCCTTTGAGAATCCGGGACTCCACGTGCATTATGGGGACTTTCACTCATCCATAATTCCTATACTTGCATGTTAACCTGATTTAACTGCATTCATATTATTCAAACGTCCCTAGTGTATCTGAAAAACCTCTGAAATGTTATATTCCATTCCTTTTTCTCCCTTATGTCAGTGGTTGTTTTATTAGATGTAGACAGCTGGGATAGCATATGTTTCTTTAACAGAAACCTTTAAAAATTTAAAATTTGGAGAGCATACTTTTAAAATCCACAAGGGTGAATTTTATTTCTTATGAGACTTATGAGATATCTAGAAGGATTCAAATATCAACATGTAAGAAATCTCGCTCTGCACTTGAAGGTACACTGCACCAGGAGTTACGTTCAGAGATGTTTTCATTAACTTTGATGCACTTTTTTATAAATCATTCAAATTAATGGTATTGTATTTCTTCATTTATAAATCAAAGTTAATATTGCTTGCCCTGTCACCTCATAGTACATTTTTTAAGACCACATGAAGTGATGAAAGAAAAAGCACAGTGAAAAGGGTGGGAGCCAGGAGATGGGAGAGAAAGTCGTGTTTATTGGGCATCCATTGTGTTCTGGGCATGATGCCAAGCACATCACATACATTTTCCATTTAATCCTCACAATCTTCTCAGTAGAATGCATATATTATCCCTATTTTGATGAAAGGATACTAAGGCTCTAAAAAATTAAGTACTTTGCTTAAGGCCAAATAATAAATTGCGGAGTCTTGCTTAGCAAATTCTGTTGATTTCTCTTCCAAATGTGTCCAGATTCTAACCACTTCTCCCCACCTCCACTATCACCACCTAGCAGAAGCTACCACCAGTTCTTGCCTGGGATATTGCAATTGTTTAATTTTTATCTTATTTTTGCCTTTGTCCCCCCACAGTCCATTCTTAATACATAAGTGGAAGCCTTATCAAATATGTCAGATCATTCACATGTCTCCAGAAAACCCTCAAATAACATCCTTCATTTGGAATAAAAGCCAAGGTCCTTAGTATATCATAGAGCCCCTGTGTTATCTAGGCTTCTATCTCCCATTATTTCTTTGACATTTATCTGTTACCATTCTGCTCTTTGCAGGCTGTTTTGCAGCCACACTGACCAGCTGGCTCCCCACGCCATGCTTCAAATGTTTCAGGCATGCTCCTTCTTGGGGTGTTTGCTTGGGACTGTTCTTGCCAACAAAAATGCTCTGGTCCCAGATGTGCTCATGTATACACTCCTCATCTCTTTCAAATCTTTGCTCAGTTGTCACCTTCTCAATGACACTTTACCTAAATTGTATCATACCCGCCCCTTGAACTCCTTCTTTCTCCCCTGCTTTATTTTTTTCCGTTACCATCTGCCATACAGAAAAAATTTTATTTACTGACAGTTTCTCCCATTTCCCCGCTAGCAGATAAGAATCCAGAGAGTATGTTCTCACCTTGTTTATATAGTGCAGAATCCACTTAGGAGTGGCCCACAATTGAGCTCCTTTTCTGTAACTGCCCTTGGCCAAAGAGGGTGTGTCTCACCAAGGTAAGTACCATCCCTGGGGGAAGCCACCACTCAGTGACTGGTGGATGAGAATATGAAGGCCCCAGACCCTTTGCCACAATCCAAGACAACTCCTAAGGCGCACGGATCTCAAGAACCCCCAGGAAACAGGACGAGGTCTTTTTTGCATATGTGTTATGATTCAGCTTCTCCCTCCGCCCACTCTGCTTCCTTTACTTCCCTCCGATGGTTTTTCCTGAGAGCATGCTCCAGTAAACTTCCTGCAAGCAAATCTCCATCTCAGACCTAGTTTCCTGGGGAATCCAATCTATACTCCAGCACCTACAAAAAGCATGGCATAACAGTGGGTGCTTCAATAAATACCTTTTGAACAAATGAATAAATAGGTAAGATAAAATACTATAGAATAGAGCAGAATAGAATTAAGGATTTTTTTTCTGGAGTCAAAAAGACTCTTAATTACTATGACTTAGAATAATTTAATAATACTTAAAATGATCCATGAAAGAGATTATAATAGTACCTTTCTTAGATAATCTTTTAGGATTAAATGAGGTAAAGCATATAAAGCCCCCATCATAGAGCCTGGAAATTATATCCTTAATAGATACTATTAAAAATAATTATTATTACTATATGTGCAAGAAATACAGTCAATTTTCCCAAACAAGATTTCTTTCTTTCTTGCAGCTTGGTGCAAATCTATTACCAGGTGAGAATAAGGAGGAGAAAGTAAATGAAGACACTTTTTTCATCATCCCAAGGAAAATATATGTGAGAGTGAAAGTGAAAAGTATAAAAATAGTCACGGTGCACACAGGTTAAATAGATTAAATAAAACTACAGTCACAGACATCTAGATCAGAAAAATAATGTAATACGGCAATAAGCATTATAATTCCAAGAAAGTATTTAAAAGAGCAACTAGTCCAGCCCTCTGTTTCTAGGCTAAACTTACACCATTCAAAGCAGTTTGTCATCTAAATGATTCTAATAGATATGAATGTGAAATATTTCATGATCTCCCACTGAAGTTTGTTCCAGTGTTTAACCTCTTGGTACCATCAGAAGAGTCTCCTTCAAATAACTTTTATAGTATTTCTAGAATTTCAATATATTTCATACAGTTTTGGCCACTATACTAATATAGGACTACTGATCTTTGTCCTTTGGGCCTGCATTTAAGTACTTTAATTAATCAAAAAGTTTTTTATTGTTCCTTGTGCCAAGTATTGGGCTGGGCATGATGACAAGTTTTAATTCATGATCCTCCTTGTTGTTCTCTGACCTTCTTGGAGTCCTGGAGTCCCTTTCATCTTTTCTAATAGTTTTATTTTCATTTTTGTTCATCTTCTTTGAATGAGCTCCAATTTCTCTACAACTTTAATAAATACTTCAGGAAAGGCTTGATTATTGCCAAATATGGGAGAAAGCTTACTACTCATGATAAGCTAGTCATACTTCTATTAATATATTTCAGCATAATGTTTGCTTTTTAAGTAATTGCTTTATGCTGCTGACTCACCCAATTTGTATTATAGGATGAGTTTAAATCATTTTTCTCCTCAGTGCTTGAGTACACCAAAATCTGCCCTTTCTTAAATTAGTAGAATTTGTGCTTTGTTCAACTGTAATCTTTTATTTAGATTTATTAAATTTGTGCTTTGTTCAACTGTAACTTTTATTTAGATTTATTAAATTTAGTCCTAATTTCTTAAGTTGCTTTAAACTTATTTAAGTTGAATTCTTATGCTTTGTTAAATAAGCAATTTTCCTACCCTCTTCCTCATTCAGTTCAGTTAAATTCAACCCAGTATTTGCCACCTATTATGAACTAGGCATTGTGCTAGATATTAAGGCTACAAAATGGTAAATACAGGCCTTATTAAGAAGTTCTCCAACACACAGTGGCCTCGGGCCTGTAATTCTAGCATTCTGAGAGGCCTAGGTGGGAGGATCACTTGAGCTCAGGAGTTCAAGACCAGCCTGAGCAAGAGGGAGACCCCCGTCTCTACTAAAAATAGAAAAAATTAGCTGGGCGTTGTGGTGCTCACCTATAGTCCCAGCTACTTGGGAGACTGAGGCGGGAGGATCTCTTGAGCCCTGGAGTTTGAGGTTGTTGTAAACTAGGCTGATCTAATACCAGGGCACTCTAGCCCGGGCAGCAGCGCGAGACTGTTAATCAAAAAAAAAAAAAAAAAAGAAGAAGTTCTCAATATAGAGGTAACAGAAAATATGTTAAAGTCCAAGTGTGAAGACAGAGAAATGCCTACATTCTAAGGGAGGCACCTTGGTCAGCCTGGAAGTATGTTTCCTGGCAGAGATGATGTTAACTTGAGCTTTAAAGGTTGAATAGAAATTGAGTAAGGAAGAAGAAAGGAGGACAGCATTCCAGGTAGAGGGAGGTCTGCAATGAAACATTTAGAGGCTTATAACAGTAAATATATGTGAGGACTACAAAGAGCTTCTTATCACTAGTGTAAAATGCAAGCTGAAAAATGGGGAAAATTTTAATAAGCATCATTTCCACCTGAATAAGGAACTAATAAAATATATAATCTTTCGATATCTGGTGGTTGACTAGTCCTTAGCACAATCTTCACAAATTTCATGTTTTTGAGTTCATCTGCATGCTAAAACTTATTTGTTTTCCCAAAATCAGTACTCCCAGCACTTTTGTGGGCATTTATAGACATGTGTAGAATGGTGAAAAGTTTGATTGCCCAACTTGCACATTCCCAGAAGAGGTCATGCCAGACGATGCTTCACCTTCATATTTCAGCTCTCACACTGTAAACAAGTATCCCTTTCAAGGTCTATTTTGTGTCACATTTTTTTTTTGCATTTTCATATTTTTTATTGGTGACTTCATTGCTTAAAATGGCCCCAAAGTGTAGTGCTGAAGTGCTGTTGAGCGTTCCTAAGCACAAGAAGGCAGTGATGTGCTGTATGGAGAAAATGTGTATGTTAGGTAAGCTTCCTTTGGGCATGAATTTTAAGGTCATGGGTGTGAGTTTAATGTTAATGAATCAACAATATACAATAAATAAGGTGTCTTTGAACAGAAACATATGCAAAATAAGGTTATATATTGATTGGTTGCCAAAAGTATTGTGACCAGAGGCTTGCAGATGTCCAATTCTGTATTTTCCCTAATGGTTCATTAGGTAGCAATGGTTCATTCAGCATTTGCTAATTCAGTGTTTTTGGTAACTTTATAGAAGATAGCTACCATGAATAATGAGAATCAATTATACTTATTATATTATATAGTATATTGTGCAATATCCAGCTGGTCAAGAAAAAAGTAATTAAAGAGGCTAAACTAACAAGAAGTGAGCTGTATCCCCAAACAAAAGCATGACAGTGCCTAAACTCTACATTTCATCAATATGAGGGGTAGTTGCAGATGTTAGATCATGCAGATGCAGATTGCAGATGTTAAATCATCTTGTGATTTAAATACGTTGTCAGTATTGCCAAACCATGCTTAACTTTGCTCATGGCAGCCAATGAAGTTCTGGGGTGAAAGTTTTTATTTGTATTGAATCCATGCTGACTATATACAATTCAACCAAATTGGACAAACCTTGCATTTATAGACCTTCAGTGAGTCTTTATTGATGATGAGCATAATGATGGTGATGCTGATGATGAAAGGAAAAAAGGTGCATGAGCAAATGTTGCATGTTCACTTAAAACGGATCAGCTGCACCTAAGCTGGGAAAGCACGTGCTCTGAGTGTGTGTCCAGTAGAATTAAATCGATCTGATGCTTACTGATGCGGTTCTGCATTTCATGGCTCTCTGCTATTAATAATATCAATATGAACAACACAGCCTCTGCCCACAAAAAGTTTATGCTCTAGTGAATTTTTGAGGTTAAGACAATTATTTACCATGATGTTAATTAAAGTAAGAAACACAGAGAGAAGGGATTAAAGTGCTATGAAGTTTTAGCAGTGATTGAAACCATAGTTGGTAATGGGGGGAAGAATATTGCTAAAAAAGCTTCGTATGGGGATGATGTCCCAGCTGACCTTAGAAAGAACATACCCAAAGTCAGGAAAACATGAGGCATGTTGTTGAATGAAGCAAAAAATCAAGCTTCTAAAGAATAAAAGTTAGTTTTATCCTGAAGTCTTACTGAAAACTGTAGACTGAGGAGCTCTGTCCAGGATGAGTCTGTCAGAGAGGTTCTGTCAGGTTCTTCCAACGCAGTATTTCAGTTCACAGTTTATGTACAGGTGGTGGAGATTCCATATGTGCAAAATCACATTAACCTTGCTCAGAAGTTACATTAAAGCAGAATCACATCGAGGTTTGGTTGTGAGAATATATCGGGTTATAGATTACAGAAGCATGATCGCTAACCTGGTTAGACGTTATATGTAGGAAA
>CAUYRT010028776.1:0-36498 GCA_963574885.1 Lepilemur ruficaudatus
TGTTCTATCTACTTCTCAAATTAATTAGAGGTATTATCCAAATAAAACTATATATCAGGCCGGGTGCGGTGGCTCACGCTTGTAATCCTAGCACTCTGGGAGGCCGAAGCGGGCGGATCCCTCAAGGTCAGGAGTTCGAAAGCAGCCTGAGCAAGAGTGAGACCCCGTCTCTACTAAACATAGAAGGAAATTAATTGGACAACTAAAAATATACAGAAAAATTAGCCAGGCATGGTGGCGCATGCCTGTAGTCCCAGCTACTTGGGAGGCTGAGGCAGAAGGATCGGAGTTTGAGGTTGCTGTGAGCTAGGCTGACGCCATGGCACTCACTCTAGCCCGGGCAACAGAGTGAGACTCTGTCTCAAAAAAAAAAAATAAAAGACACAACTATATGTCAATTATCACTTTAGTTTTCTATTTCATTTATATCACACTGAAATTCTTAGGCTTTACTTCTGCAGTCTTCTTACCCTATATGACATAATATGATTTCCTTATTATAGGGAGAAAGCCACTGCAAGTAAGGAACTATAAGTTCTAGTCCCAGCCCTGCCACTATAGGTGTACTCAACCATGGGATGTCACACAATTTTTATCTTTTACAAAATGAGAGAGTTGAACCAGAAATACATCAAGGTTCATGCTAACTATAATATCTCTTTCTTCTAAAAGAGCCATTGTATTTCTTGACCCTACAATCTCTAAGTATTCTCTAGTTACTCATACTTTAAATCTGGGTTACCTTAGCATTTAGTGAGAGATATGAGAAGCTATACAATTATGATAGGCAGGAATAAAAAGAGGGGCTGGGAATTAGTGGTGACTGTCCTTGGAGTTGCAGAGTCTCAATGCCCCAAACAGAAAGTTAATATTATGGAAAAAATAGTTCAAAATTCTCTCCTTGTTGAAGAAATACAAGAACTTGGCTATTGCCATTTAACATGCATTTATCTCTGTGCATTTAGCACTTGCTCATCCTTTACTTTGCATTCTACATGTTCGAATCTCACTTACTCCTTGAGACTTGGTTCAAACTCCACTACTTCTGTGAGATCTTCCTTATGTTTCTCGTGAAGAGCCAGAGCAATTTATATGTGTACTGCTGTTATGACTCAGAACACTTTCTATTTTCTCTTCAAGAACAGAGACTATGTTTCAGATTACTGTGTCTTTCAGAAAAACTGAAAGTATTACTTGGTCTATAGACTTTTCTCCCAAAATGGTTGACTGAATGGTTAATTAATTGAGTGCATGTATGTATGTAGGCATGTATGAGTGACTGAATGAATGAATGAACAGCATGAGATGAAACTGCAGAAAAGAGCTGGAGCCTAAGTACGGCAATGGTGTCGAAGTTCTTACATCTTGTGTGTGTGTGTTCAAAATGCAGCTTTGATGAGTCGCTTACATTTAATATAGCAAATGATGTACTCTACCCCCCTATCATGAGACAAATACAGTGTTTTTCCTCTATTTGGCAGCTTTGGACATTGTCTTCTAAATACTGATGTTCTTACCATTTCCAACAGTACAGAAAAGTTGCAGGATTTTGTCAGTTGATACCTTTTGTGTCTGGGGTTAGTCTTATTCTCAAGAATCTGGTACCACCCTCAGCTATCTACAGTCAAGTGTACTTGGATTATAAGTGCTAACAAAATACTTTTATGGTAATAATTCTGTATGACTCTGTCATACACTTAAAAATCGCCTGTACAACCAGGATGGAGCTTAAATTCTTTAACTTGGCTTACTCTTGCAAAGCCATTTCATAGCCCTCCTACACTCTCATCTCCCTATACTATGCTATTTTCTCTGACTGAAACATTAACTACCACAATCACTTTTTTTTCCTAAGTGATTTTTGTCCTTTGTGTCTTAGCTTAAATGGTATTTTGGAACAAAGACATTTCACTGAACACTCAAGAATAGGGGAGTCTCTTCAATTCATTCCTGTACAGCTCTATATTGTACCCACTGAAGCACTTTTCCCACTGTAGAATGTAGTTATCTGTTTGCCCTTCGGTACACTCCACAGAAGGGCATGTTCCATGTGGGCTAGGAGGGTGTCTTTTAAATGCTAATGGCAGGCATAAAGCAATTCTTGATTAATATTTTATAAATGAATATTTATTAATATTTGATAAATGGCATATATCGTGGTAGTAACAATTTAAAATTCAAAGAGCAAAATTGTTTTCTGAGTCACTATTACAATAATGAAACTGATTTCTAAGACTTGATTCATAGTACCTAATGACCCATAACTACTATAATCATAATTAATTCTTATCAACTTTACATTATTTCTTAACAGGAACAGAGGAGTCCAGGAGAAATAGTTGACTGGGGGGAAATATCATCACATAATGTGACTCTAATAAGACAAAAGGGCTTGCAGATAAAAGACCAAAAAATAAAAATTAAAAATTTCATTGTGGAAGAATAAGATCACATAACTTTTGTTTGATAAATATTGACTGAATACCACTTTTTTGTTAATAACTACCAAATATGTTGAATTTCCTCTCAATGAAACTGTTAATAAGACTCAGCTAGCAAGAATTATATACAATGATTTTACAATGATTATCATCAGAACAATGGTTTTCAAATGTTTCCTTTAAGAAATACATTTTTAAGACCCACTATAGCCAAAAACATATAAACATGAACAAACACCTCACTGAATCAAGTTTCATGAAACTATACCTAACTTACCACGCAAAGTACTCTATGTTCTTTTCTTTTCTAGTCTACTCTACTCCATTCCATTCCATTCTTTCACTAACATACACATTAGTTCAGATCAACTAACAGCTATCAACACTAATGTATTACATTGTGACTCACACTCTAAAAAACCTGTCTTGGAAGGAGATCACTAAATATTGGGGTCACAAGCCAACTTTTTTTTTTTTTTTTTTGAGATAGGGTCTTGCTCTATCACCCTGGCTAGAGTGTAGTGGCATAACCATAGCTCACTGTAATCTCAAAGTCCTGGGTTTGAGTGATCCTCTTGCCTCAGCCTCCCACGTAGCTGGGACTACAGGTGCACACCACCACGCCTGGCTAATTTTTCCATTTTTTGTAGACGAGGTCTTGCTCTTCCTCAGGCTCGTTTCGAACTCCTGGCCTCAAACTATCCTCCTGCCTCGTTTTTTCAAAGCATTAGGATTACAGGCATGAGCCACTGTACCCAGCCCTACTGGATTTTTTAAATTGAATATTGTTCTTAAAAAAAGTAAACAGAAGTTAGGACTTAACTTCAAAGATAAACTCTACTTTTCAAACACATGCAGCTACTGTTTTTCCAAAAAAAAAAAAAATGTTGAGCTTTTCTAAAGAAGTCTT
Source organism: Lepilemur ruficaudatus (assembly GCA_963574885.1). NCBI lineage: Eukaryota > Metazoa > Chordata > Mammalia > Primates > Lepilemuridae > Lepilemur > Lepilemur ruficaudatus. The sequence goes on from CAUYRT010028776.1 coordinate 3,352, forward strand.
CAGCTAAATAAAATTGAAAGGGTAATAGATACAGATATAAATTCTCTCATTCTTCAGCTATTCTCCTTCCTAGCCACCATTTATTAAGCATATATCTTTTCCTAAACTAAGCTTTTTATAAGGCAAAGACATACATTATTTTCTTTCTAAAACAATCCTTGTGAACGGGTATGAATTATCAGTCTATCTCAACAGATTTTTGAACAATAATTTCTCTCAGATTTAAAATTTTAAGTTGGGTGATTTTATGTTTCCTTTTACAGTTTTTGTATTTTGACTTATGGATTGGACAATAGCTGCTTTCTTAATGAATAATTAGAATAGATCAAAGTAATTACGATTAGATGAAGGTATAAATGAATAAGCCTGAGTACTCAATAAATGATCTAAATAAAGGATTAAATTTTAATCTAAATAAACATATAAAATTTGTGAAGTCAAAATGATGAAGATCTTACCTAAAGAAATGAAATACCTATTTGATATAAATAAATAGGCAGTCATGCTTACAACATTATACATTAGTACCAAAATTATATTTTTAGTACACTGCTACCCATAGTAATTGGCTCCTCTATTCCTTCTGTTAAACTCACTAAAAAACTTATTTCTCATTTTTTTTCAGTCATTCATTCCTCTAAAAGCATATTGGCTTTGCGCATGTGTCAGGCACAGGGCTGAGTGATAAAAATACAACAGAAAAAAAAGGGAGACCTGGTTTCATGGAGTATTCATTCTAGAAAAGCATACTGAGAGCAGTCAAGCAAAAAGAACACACATTCTAGATTTCACTAAGTATGACAGAGGAAATAAACGGCACTGTGAGCAAGAAAACTGGGAATGGGGGGTCATACAAGTTTGAGATCAAAGAAGGCTTCTGTTGGTAGGTGCAATAAAATCTGAGACATCAAAACTGAGAAGAAACCAGGAGCACAAAGAGCTAAAGGAAGAATTTTCATGCAGAGAGAGAAAAACGGCCAAGATTCTGGACAGAAATAAAGCTGCTTTGAAAAACTGAGAAGGACTCTGTAGCTGAAATATAATCAGCAAGAGGGAATAAGACAAGGCTGGAGAGACAAGCAGGAACCAAATCAGTCAGGGCCTTGTTAGCCACTGCAGAGAACTTGGATATTGTTCTAAGGGTAGGGAGGACTAAGCCACTTGTGACATTATCTGATATGCAATTGGGAAAGATCACTCTACTGCTATGTAGAGAATGTCAACGGGGAAGTCCAGCTAAGAGACCATTTTAGCAAATCTAAGCTAGAAATGACATGACTTGGCCTTGGCAGTGGCAAAGGAAATGGGGGAAAAAAGTGGAAAAATTCAAAATACCTTTTGTAAAGGAATATTTAAGACTTCTTCAGTATCAGAATATAAGGACAAGGCAAAGAGAAGAATTAACGATAACTTCTTATTATCTAGCCTGGGAACTGGATGGATGGTGATGTCATCATTAACTGAGACAGGAAAGTTTTTAGGAAGGTAAATATCCATAATATTTGTGGGTCCCAAAACTAGGTGCCAAATGAAGTTACAACAACCATGTGTTTAAATATTTTCAAATTATTAACCAAGCTAATAACCCATTAAATAATTTTATATCATTCTACCTTGACAGATATATATTCATAATAAACTACATGCTTAGCTTGAATACATAATTTTCAAATTCTTTGAAATTTTGTATAGCAATGTGGCAGCCCAAACAGAGCTGGCCCCTGGGCCCAACTAACCCTCTTACTTTCCATAAAGGCTGTATCCTTCGCAGCCAGTATGCTCACTCAGAGTCATTTGGGGAGTTCTGTCCAGCCACCTTCTCCTACATAAAGCTACTTGCTGACCCTTGAGGTATGTTTATTGGTGACACCATCCACCTCTGTGAAGATGAACCTGGGGAAGAGGGCTTTACAGAGCTGAAAGTGGGAGATAGACCATTTGAGAAAGCAATTCTTGAGTTTTGGATACCTGGAGCTTGGTCTAGAAGTGGAGGAAAATACTGACTGTGAGCATGACTATCTTGTCCCATAGAGTGAGCTGTAGCTGCAAGAGGCCAGAGCAAGCACAAGGCCAAAAGTAGGGACCCTTTTTATGGGTAGTTTTAGAGAAAGGGAGGGGTTGGGAAGGATAAAAAATGAGAAGTTCTAACCATGACAGGGTAAACGTAAGATGCCTAGACACACTCAAGTGATGATTTCCGGTAGGCTACTGGACATAAGAAGTTGGGTACCTGATTCCCTCTTCATCTCATTTCCTATGGCCATACTGGAAGAATTCAATGCATAACACCCTGGTTTCATATTGTCTTGATCACCTTAACTTTAATGATCTTTGTACATTCATTTATTCATTCAGAAATATTGATTAATCACTTGCTATGTGCCACTTACAAAACTTAGAAAGTTGTACAGGATAAGATGTTCCCAGCCCCTGTGCAGTTTAAAATAAATCCAATTCAGCACCATTGGGTTCTGTAATTACACCCGGGAACCTTAAACTTCCTTCTAACCTAATACCTACTCCATTCTGAGAACTACTAGAGAAAATTGCTGCATTATGTAAATTAATAAAATAATCAATTCATGGTTCAACCATGGTTCATGGTGCAACACCCTGCTATCTGGCATTCTTTCTGCTTATCATTGCTCAGCTTCATCTCCCTTTTCTTAAAGTGAGTATTACAAACTTTTATCATTGTCCTTGCCCACCCTTCCCTCTCATCCTAGTGTGTTACCAGAAAGGCAAGTGCTTTGTCTGACCTTTGTCTCATTCTGAGTGACCACTCTGAGCTAGTCAGAAGAGCTGGAAAGAAAAGAGCCTATTAGAACCCTACCAAGATAGTCCATTAACCAAAAACATTTAATTTTAAATTCTAGATATTTAAATAGGGATAGGAAGGGAGTATGGAGGAAGAAATGGAGGGAGGGAGGGTAAGAAAACTCTTTCACTCTACCTGTCCCCAAAATTCCCACTTAAAGTTTAAAGACACGATATTCTCTTAATGGAGAAATTTTCCAAGGTGGATATGGCAGGCAGTGGCAAGACAGTAATGGCTCCTCTGGCACTTGGATTCCCATAAACCTCTCTTTTCAGGATTTACTTGAACAGGGTGCATGTGTCAAGGCCAGTCACACCACCTTCACTTCACAATGGAAGTCTTGGTCTTCTTATAGCCTTCTCGGCCCCCATCCCTTTACCCTTGCTTGTTATCTAAGAAGCTGGGGTTAGTTCTCAATGGCACACGAATTCTTAAGGTCCTCTAATGCAGCAGGAACCATATTTCTATTGGTGAAAGTGACTTAATACAACTTTTCTGTGAGGTTTTTCTGACATCATAAAATGATGTTATTCATAAATTTCCATGGCACAGGCAGTCACATGCTGTCTTTTTCTTATCTCCCAAGGTGCGATAAAGTAAATTTTTCTGCATAACCTCCATGCTAATTTAAGCATCACTGTCTCAAGGAAACCCTGCTAGAATCCTCTGATCAATAGATTCATTTCTAGGCTTCTGTGACTCACCATTGTACTTTTATTATGACATCCATCATTCTGCACTTTAATTCAGGGTCATAGCTATATTTGGTTTGTGTCTATATCTCCAGTTAACACAAAAGAGTTGCTAAATGTGTTGCTGCATAAAGTTAATTAGGGTGTTAATATAGCATAGATGTAACACAGATGATTTAATGTAACAGGTGTTTAATAAATAATTGGAATTTTTACTGATTTATATGGACAAATTTCAACTTAAACTTATAATTAATTTTTAATTTATTTTATTTAAGTATTGTAAGCATAACAATAACTTACCTCTGCATACCATTTATATTCCACAATGTACTATTTTGGAAAATAAATAATCTCTAATATACCTCGAAAATCTCATGGGGTGGGCTGATATTAACGTATACATTACATAGATGATTAAGCAACTCACATATCACATACTATCCATTTACCTCAAAATATTTAAAATAGCCCTAGTAAGCTGAAACACAGAAATGGATGTTTTAAAAAATATAATTATACAAAAAATAAATATTTAAGGTCATGTATATATCATAACAATTGTCTGCTTTGGGTTAAAAAACAAAATTAGCAGACTCTAGGAAGAGGGACCATACCAGAATCCCAAGAGCACTTTATAGACATTTCTGTTCCAGTTGCACTCCAGTGAACCTACATCCACGTAAATGGAAACTGAAACATAAGAGGTGTTATGTTTTTCTCACTTTAATTTTAGATATCCCTTTGTGTCATGATACAATTGGGAAAAAGACATTTATAGCACTTGGATTTCTGGTATATAACCGTAACAGCCAAGATTTATTCAGCATTAATATGAACATTTTATATATAGTACCTTAAATTCTGGGAAGAATTCCTGAGTTATAACCAATGTCCCTTCTATGAATGTGAAAACAATATTACTTGCAGTTCTGTTTCTATTTGTGCATATTATGTATATATTCTGCTTTCCATTTTTCTATAAAATTAACTTACTTTTTAAATGTTGTTTATGATGATACCAAAATCTCCCAGTGGAATTAACTGATAGTCTCCATTATATTATAATATGCAAAGTAATAAATGCCTTATCAGATTACTAGCTGAAGCAAAGGTGGTCTCATTAAGGTGGTTAATGAGACTCAAAGCCTATTTACTTTGAGGAAATAGTGATTATTGTTGACTTACATACAGTCAACCATATCATTAGGAGGAAATATTAAAAAAAATTTCATTTCCCCTGAAAATGTTGAAAATATTGTTTCTGTCAAGTATTCAGCAAGACACACTCTAACATATAATATAAATATATTGGTCAAATTTTAAAAAGTGATTTATGGTTTGGTGAGGTTTACTAAGATAGTACAGTTTAGATTAATACAGTGAGTACATTTAAGGAAAATTTTACTGAAATAAAGGAAATGAAAAATTTAAGTTACATTAATAATGTACTCTTAATCACTTATGTACAAATTCTATTTAATTTTTCTGGACTGTGGTTTACAGAAATTGTTCTTATTTGATTTAATTTCATGAGGCTCACTGCAAAAGAAACTCAAATGAGTGGCTAGTTTCATCAACTAGGGGAAATAAAATATTGGCTAATATGGGAGTTGTTTCAAATGGCTATTATGTGTACATAAAAATTATGATCTGATGTAAAAATCAGGAAGACATTTGGAAATGGGTTATGGTTTTTTCTTCTTTTTATTATCATTTCCCATAATCTTCAGTGAAAGTATTATAAAACAATGATCTCTACTTTAATCATTTCCAGGATGAATGATGTTTCCCAAAAGTTAGTGTTATAGCGTAGGAAAATTAACTGCTTTCCAGTTGTAGGCTCATCAGGGACAGAAATATACTATATTTCACCATGTATCTAAATACTAGCCTTTAATTAACAGAAAAACATGCATGTTAAATCAAGCCAAATCATTCAAAAATATGCTATACTTACACAAACGACAAGCAAGTGATTGAATATATAAATACGGTACAAACATATTTTTGTAGTCAGAGAACTTAAGAGTTCATAATTTTTATAACAGTAGCAGCATTAATATCATAACTTAGTAATACAACATTACATAGAGAGGAGTAATCAATATATTATTAAAAACAATTAGCTACCTCATTATGAAGCATTGGTTGACCATATTCAAATTATGCAACTAAGGGTGTTCAAACTTTCCAGAGTGCCATAGTCAAAACATTTATTGAGATGATTAGGTTAGGCATACAATGCATCGAAAAAAATCGAACTGTTAGTGTTGTTGTAGCCAAAACATAAAGGACTCCATTTTCTTTAGTTTTACATCATCAAAGCATAAGAAGAATATTTGATCAATGTTCTATGATTGATTCCTTTCTATCTATCTACCTGTCTTCTGTTATCATTACTTTTTTCAGAAAGAAGAAAACAGTAATCTTCTGCTTCTCATGTCCTTATTCCTTTCCCCTGTAGAACTGACTATCCATATTAGACCCATTAGAGTTAATATTATGAAATAATTTTCAATATTAGGATTTCTATTTACTTTGTTCTATTCAGTCATGCTATGCTGTACCACGCATTCTCATCCATTTCTCTTAAATGGAAAATGCTTTCTTTTCCACTTTGTTAAACATAAACACACACTCTCTCTCTCTCTCTCTCTCTCTCTCGTTCACTCTCTCTCTCTCTCTCTCTCTCCCCTCTGTCTCTCACCAAGTATCTTATTCATTTTTAAGTTACACTTAATATAAAGTGTGAGTGAAAATTAGCAAGTGGATCGTCATACAAAGAAAGCAGAAAATGTATAAAGTATACAATCTCAATGTTTCTTACCTATAGGTTTTTATTTAAATTCATTGTAAGTAACTCCAGGCTTTAGTTTGGCATCGCATTATCCAAGAGTGTGCACTAAATTTTCCAGGTTTCAGGGTAACTTGAAAAAGTCTCTGAAATGTGATTCAGATGTGGGAAAATCATTCTGTCTTTGAAAGAGTTTAAAAGGAAAAACTTCATTTGGTATTCTGGCTACTACATCAGCACCCCTTTCATTTATTATTCACCCATTTGTTCATTCATGAAAGAGTTATTCAGCACCAAGCATATACTGCAAACTATGCTACAAATTTTAAAAAGGCTACCATATGCCCCCTAGGGCTCTGGAAATTGTGTGTTGGGTATAGAAGATCAATAAATTGGCTATTGAGATAAGCTTCAGTAGAGCTGTGCATACGGCTCATGGTTGCTCAGAGGAAGGGCATGTGAATAAGACTTGGAGTTAGAAACATTCTCCAGAAAGAGTGAAACGTCACTAGAGTTCTAACTTGTAGAGCAGGAAGGTCTTCCCTGTTGTCAGTCTGCATTACTTATGAAAAATACTGAATTAGAGGAAACTTTGTGAAAAAATTATCCTATTTCATAAAATTTTAAGGACATATTTTTCACATTTTAACAGCTCTGGAAGCAGGCCATATTTTTCAATTGAAGGCATGTCATAGTTGAATTCACAGCATTTTTCCTTTTAAGAAAATAACAGTGCATCTTATATTCAATGGCGTCTTAGAATTGATGACATATAGGAAGCTATTTTTCTGCAAGACATCACTTGGGCAGTATTTCTGTTGGGAGAGTGTAACTAGTCCTGCTTAGGTTCTCTCCAATTATAAAGGGTTAACATCTCCCACTTACTTTCTCCACAAAGACTTAAACCGTATCATAATTTCTGCAATCAACTTGGAAAGGGGCTTAAATAAATTGTCTACGACTAGTCTATCTACTTGCAAGAAACCCATACTGCAGCTCACCCATACTTTTCACAAATGGTGAAATAAAATGTTCTAGAATCTCTCTTTTTTAAAGAGTCTAACTTTTTTCAGAAAAGATGATAAAAGATATTGTATACTTGAAAAATGCTGAGAAAAAAAGATTTTAAATGTTCTCACCACAAAAAAAATTAGAATGTAAGGTAGAAAATATGTTAACTTTCTGGATTAGCCATTCTACAATGTGTGTGTGTATGTGTGTGTGTATATACACACATATATATATAAAGAAACTATGTTAAACAATGCTTAAACTATTGAATCAGTGATGAAAATCAGTTTACAGAATATTATATTAGGCTCCTCTAGTTTTATCCTCAACAGTCATTTTACATGCTGGTTATACAGATCATATTAAAGCCAGTCATTTTGATGAAAAAAAATCAGGGAGTGAGACAATCTATTTCCAAGGATTATCTACTATAAAAATTTTAACAAACATTCTGCTTTTCAAGTAGATTTGAGAACTCCCACTAAATAGAAACCAAGTCCCACTTGGCTGACAAAATATATTTGAGAAATATAAGTGATTTCAAAAAACTTATGTTCTCTAATTCGTAATTATTTTCCTTTCAATGTAACACTATATGGTCTAGTCTTGAAATGTTACAGACACTCTAGTTCTTTAATATTGCACAACTCGTCATCCTCTTCTGTAAACTATTTTATTTAAGATAGTTTATGTGCACACACAAGTTGAAGAATAATTTATTTCAAATATATTTAATATTTAGTGTATTTTAAATAATTTAAGATATGCTTACAAAATTGATTTTAATATGCATTTGCTAGGCAATTTTTGTTTTGGAAATCATAATAGTTCTTTTCTCTAATAAAAAGTATTAAATGACTTAGTAATCTCTAAAAGCTAAACTCACACAGAAAATTAAAATGCAAAATGTGCTTCTCTGGTAAGATTATTCACCAGGAAACAAGGACACACTAAGTGGATCACAATTCTGAAAGAGCTTACCTACTGAGGGTAAGATTTACATATTAATGATACAGAAAGTTTGCACAAGCTCAGAGGCTAAGCTGTGTTCAGGGATGAGCAGGCGTCTATTTAAAAGGGTTATAACCCATTATAACCCTTTGTGTTATTATTACAAAACTTGATATGTGCTAGCAGCATACAGATGTATGCCAGTTCCAGTTTTATCTTAGGACAGGAACAGAGTATACTGGTTATAAGGCCAGTCTTGTCTGTTGCAACACCTACCTGCAATATGAATTATCTCATACAGATTGGTGAATAGGGAAATGATGTTAGGACAATGTAGAAATCAGTTGGCTTATATCTGCAATTTTCGATTCGGTAGCCATTGGCTATACACAGCTATTTAAATATAAATAAGTTAAAATAAAAAAAAATTCAGTTTCGCAGTCATAGTAGTCACATTTCAAGTGCTCATTAGCCACAAATGGCTAACATACTGAACAGCAGATAGAGAACACTTCCCTCACTGAAGAAAGTTCTATTGGATAGCACTGGTATATACTTCGTATTTCCCAAGAAGTGAAAAGTCTGTATCAGGGAATTCAGCTAAATAAAAGAGGAGAGAAAGAAACTATGTTAGCTGATGGATATGTTAATTTGCTCCACTATAGTAACTATTGTACTATTACATGTATACTATAATATCATATACCTTAAATATACACAATAAAATGTATTCTAAAACATTTAAAAAGGAGTTTGTGCCCCTAAGTCTTAGCAAGTGAACACGAAGTCTATTAGTACAGCAGAAAGCAGCAAGCCTCAGAAGAATTCAGTAATGTATGGTGCCTCCTTCTTCTTCCTGGCTCATTTTGGCTAGCTGCTAAGTCTCGGAAGTACTTTTTGCACAGTTATCCCTGAACTTGTGCATGCTGCTCATTCAATAATTTCATAGTGTTATCTCTTCTTTACACTCCTTCCACCTGTCACCTTCACCAGTTTTAAAGGTTAACTCTTATGTTTGCCCTATTACTCCTTTATTAAAAGTTTTACATTTCTTTTCAACTCTGCTAAGAGTTTTTATCAAAATAATATATTTATTTGTGATCTGATTACACATACTTATGGTAGTGTAACCTTAAGTCCGTTTTCCCGATAAGCCTTGTAAGTTTTAGCGCATGATTTAGACAAATGTTAGATTTTTCAGAAATGCATATACTAAATCATAGCAGAAATGTCTGTACAGGCTCTGGGAACAAACTAGCCAAGCCTCAACTTCAGGATCTGGCATCCCTGCAAGCTCCTCAACACACAGGCTCAGTTTCCTCATCTGTACAACAGTGATAACCATAACCCTGGATCATAGAGTAGTGAGAGGAAGGAGAGGTCATGTGCCTTACAGGTAGTAAATGTAAATCTGTGGCACTGTTTACTGAAGTACCATTTATTTTCAAATGTTAGTCTGGGACTATAAATTCAGAGAATATTTATATTTTCTCATACAAGTAGCTGGTCACAGTTTCTTCTCGGGAATGTGTACAGTGATGAGAAGTGAAATCTAAATTTTAGTTCACACCTTTTTGCACCTTTTCTTGTTTGTCATGTGTATGCATTACTTATTCAAAAGGATAATTTTTTAAAAAAATGTTCTTTAAGGATCCTGGCTCTACTCTTCTTTGTGCACCTTGGGAATAGATAAATTAGTATGGGAAGACTGACCTGGCAATCACAAAAGCCAACCAAACATTTCAGAATTAGAGAATAAAGTATTGGCTGGATTATGAATTTAAGATTAACAAGCCACTGTTTAGGAAATAAGTCAGCAGGAAAAAGGGACTGAGCTGCACATAGAAAAATGAAGTTGTAAACTGCAGAAGAGATAAATTTAAAAATATAGCCTAGGATATTTTTCCATAAATAATTAAAATTTCAATTTATTCTTGCTTAATATATGCATTCCCTTTAAATGAATAACATTTTAAATGTAATATCATTTACATTATTCAGAATCAATGAATGATAAGGCATAAAAATTTTTCTTTATAAACAGAAAGGATCCATTTTAGTGCTAATGATCATTTTGATAAAATGTTTTATTATTCAAATGCTAATGATAGTTTTTGCAAATCATATGTCAAAAAATCATTACGGACATGACATTTACTCAAATATTAGTTTTTCCTGTAAAATATATATACATCATATTTTAGTCAAAAACATAATATTGAACTTTTTGAATCATGAATTAGATAAATCAGTGCTTTTCAAATTCTAATGAAGGACCAAGATTCTCCTCTCATTGCACAATCTGTGATGGACTGATAAAATAAAAATTTACTACTAGAATGAAATAAAATATGACATGCAAAAAGAGAAGCCAAAGTATTTATATGTCAATGGGTAAAAATTACTGTCACTTGTTCTTAAATGCTAATTTGCATTTTCTATCTCCCAACAGACCTGAAATAAACACTAAAGGAGTAATAGTGGTATAGTGGATAGACTACACTTTGAGCAGCTCTGAAGAGAACTAATACACAATTAAATAAAAATGTGTCAAATACTTCTTGCCATTTAGGTATATTAATGTTATCATGGCTATTATGATAAATAATATTAAATGATCTCTCATAATATTTGAAAACTTTAACAAGTAACTAAAAAGGTAAAATAAATTGTTATTGTATATTTTATAAACACTTAGGTCAATAAGATAGTTTTAGTAAATATGTCACTTTATTATGCCAAATATATTCATGCAGATTTAGTATTTTCTCTACTAAGTTTATATAAATTTGACAAAGCACAAAGACACATCCCAGCCTATACAAACCCATCTAGTTATCAGAAATGGAGTTTGACCATAAAAACATGGGTATTTTATGCATATGAAATGATACAAATTCCTTATATTCAAATTATCAGTTTTCATCACTCAAAGTTCATTTGTTAATACATGCTGCCTAATTACCTTTCCTTATCTTTTAACAACGTAATAATCTGTGGTAATAATTTAGCATATTCAGTAAATAATTGACCTAAAGTATTAAGTACAGGTTATGGAAATTGATAACAATGATGGACCACAGCCACAGCAAAGAAAATTAGCTAAATACAAAACAAATCAAAATATTATTAATTTAAAAATAAAAATTGGGGAACTTTAATAATAACGAATTTTTTAAATAAACTCTGTTGAATATTTTCATTTATCTTCCAATAATATCAATAAAAATCCCTACTTACATATATAAGGTAATCATTCTTATCTTAACAAGACATATTGAGGGCATTCACATCACACAAATTGATAATTATTGTATAAATAACTGCCCACATGTATGTATGTCAATTTTGAACATTCAAGTACATATTCTAAAGGTAAAACTTAAACATGTATATGTAATTGTTATACTTCCCAAAGTGCAATTAATGGTGAATACATGAAATACATTTTAGGGATTTGTTTTGAAAATGACAAATGTGGGATTTATGTAATGTATTTTGTAGCATGTACTTTGTGTCAGTATTATAAAGGATTACTTTTATCTTCAACCAAAAATAGACCCATACATGCACACACACAATTTCCTTTTGAGAAAAAAAAGGTAATCTAGTTATTCCAAATAAAATTCATTTTTGAAAAAATGAGGATTCTTTAAATGGAATCTGATGCATATTTTCAAAATAATAATTAATCTAAATATAAAACAACCTTTTATTACACGCAGAAAATTTTTATTTTCACACAGTAAGACAGTTATCGTATTACTTATTGAAATGTCATTTCTGTCATGTACCTAAATCTTATGAAATTCTTAAAGATAAAAACTGTCAATTAAATGTTTTTTAAATATGCAAAGATAATTGAAGAAAAGCATGCTTAAGAGAATATTAATCTTTTTCAAACATATATCCATAAATTCACAGTATATATTTTTAGTGAAATATTGAAATTATCAGTCTTATTTTTCAGTGGGAAGATTTCTATTTGTACAGTGCTCACATGAGCTTTACCTCATTTATGTAACCTGTACTCCATCTACATCCCCAGATATCGCTAATGCTGTGCTTTAACTTGAATTAAAGTGGCTTATGTGCACACACAAACACACACACATAAATTATAATAAAGAAAAATGTTAAAACAGATTTAACTAACAAATATTACAAATATATTCCCCTTCTATACTGCCTCTTGAACCCTGAAACCATTTCATCAAATATTAGAAGCTGCAATAGCCTTTGCATCTTCAGAGATCAATCAATGTGTACTCTCATTTTAAGCCCTAGATTCACTTGCTGGTGATTTTGCGATACTCATTAAATGTCACTGTGATTTTTTCTTTTTATTAAAAGTTTAGAAAATCACATCTATCCAGAAAACATGAAGGAGTTATGAGGACTGCATCAACCGCTGAACATGGTTTTGAAAATAGAAACATAGACAAATAAAAGATGATAATATAATTTATGGTAGGGCAGAAGGCCAGAATATAATTTTTCATTTAAAAAAATAAATATCATGTAAAATAAATTAAATATCCATTTACATGTCAGAAAACACTATGATGATATAATTCTTAGAAAATATAAGCTGATTTGATATGTCACCACAGATTTTCCTCTAGGATTTGTTTTCCAACTGCATGCATTTTCTCTTCTATAATTTTAAATATATTTTCCTGTGGTTCTGATTGAGTGAAAACATTTATACACAGCCATATCAAATCATAACACATCTTGGTGTCAGCCAACAAGGCAGTTTCCTGAATTTCATGGAATTCATCACCATTCATCAGTATGTAATTTTGGATCAAGGTACAGGCAGTTAGTGAATTAACCCAGAAGCCATTTTCAAATGTTGAACAGAGAGTTTCCTATTGCGTAGAGTGGGGAAACCATGCATGGTAATCATTGACATTGTAATCTAATCACCACATGATAAAAAAAAATCATGGGAGGAAGCAAAATCTAAGTGCTGGATCTAATTACATTACTATTCAGCAGCTTGATGGAGAAGATAGGCAAGTTGCTGCAGTCATTTATACAAGCAAACACTCAAAAGACCATTCTAGGCCCTAATCCAAGCTGTTACTGGAAAACTAGTAGCTGTGCTTTTCAAATCAAGACCAGTTGTTAACGAATTAACTAAGGGGCTCCTTTAGGTAACAACAATCCTGCAATCAGGATTAGGATGATGTAGTATGGCACGTGAGAAAGAGTTCAGGTACGTCAAAAGAGATATATTTTCAAATTTCTCCTTTGCCACTTGCTGACTCGCATGAGCAAGTGATCTAATTTTTCACAGCCATAATCCGTAAAAAGGAGATCAGAAGATATCTATCTTTCAGGGATTGGGTAAACGCTAGAGACAATGACTACAGAATAGCTGCACACAATTGATATTCAGGAATTGATGCTGTTTTTTATTGGTAATCATAAAATAATTTTTTAAAAAATTAAGGAAGAAGCCAACATTTAAACATTATACAAAACTACATCATCATTCACTAAACTTATATAAACAACATGAAGATTAAGCTAGTTGTTCATAAATCAGTGTCTAGCACACATTAGGTACACAGAAATAGTTGCTACGATGCTGATGCTGATGATGCAATTTATGGAAACCGAGTGAAATGAATAATCCATGTACACTTGCCTCTCATACAAGCATGAATGGCATACAGCCTTGTTGAAAAACTTAAGTTTGTGAAAATAAAACGTACTAAAACATGTTCAGCAAACTATAAAATAAACTTTCAGTGGCTCATCACTTTACAAAGTGGTTTCTGTCAATGAATAAAACAAAACACTGCATATTATGAACATTTCACAATTTTCTGCACTGGCAGAAGGAATGATCCAGAACAGCAAGTGATCTATGTTTTATTTCTATTCTGACTCTTGAATAAGTGCTTGCATATATATTTTTACATCACAATAGCTTTATTTATTTATTTTTTTTTGGAGGCCAATGCAATACTGTTTTTGTGAATGCACCACCAATTAAGAAAGAGAAGCAGTTCATACTAGTACTAGCACTACTGGGTCATACGGTGATGTACGGAGTTTGCTTAACCATTTTGAGAAATCGATAGTGTATTGAACATTATTTATTAAAATGTTAAATGTAGGATTTAAAGATTCATCAGCTATCAATACAGAGACTTGGTAAAAGTAATTTAAATAATTTGAAAAGTAATTAAGAAAATATACAGACACACAAATACACGTATATTTATTATTAAGCTTGTACAGTACTAAAGATATAAAACTAGATAGCATATAAATACGTGATTCATTTTAAAAACATATCAGAAGATCTACACTGAACTGTGAACTATCAATCCAAAATAGTCAGCTTCAGATATGTGCACTTATTCCAGTGATATTTTCATCAGTCCTCTTTAATAACTGCCTTTGCCTTTGTATGAGGTTTCCATTAGAAAAGTAGCTGTATTAATTTGTAATCACACTACGTAAGTTGTCAGCCAAAGAAGAGTAAATATAAAATGACGAATACAAAGCAGCAGCATATTGTGCAAATAATGACAGCTACCTATTCGGAAATAGTCATTAAATTGGAACGCACACATGTGTAAACATACACACACAGTTAGGGGTGAAGAGGTGTTGGAACACTACACTAGAATGTCAAATCTACTTTGTCCTGTTTTTCATTTGGCTGATGGTATTATAGTACTGGCTCCCACCCTAACAGCACTTTAAAACAAACCGGGGGCCTTCTAATATGCAGATTCCCAAGCTCCATCGTAGGCTCAGGTGATTCTGAGTCTTGGGGCTGCAATCAGAGCACTGAAATTCTTTTAAACTCCCAGGTGATCTGATGCAAGGACTACTGAATTATAAGAAAGAGGCCATTATTTACTGAAAACATTATCCTGTGGTCCTTCAGTTTACTAAAGGTGATCCTCATAACTGTTAAGAGTTCAATGTTACCATCCCCATTTTCCATATGACAAAAGGATGCTTTCAGAGGTTAGAATGCAAAGCTAATATTTGAGTCTAGATCTGTCTAATTCAAAATGTGTACTTTTTAAAAACACACCACACTAAAACAAAACAGCTTTCACAGAATTTATAAGTGGGGCCACAATGAACCAGCACTTAACATTTTGTCCACCCAGCAGTGCTGCTGTTTTGAAAACTGCACAAGCCATCTGTTGGATGTCAGGAAACATTAGAAAGAAAATACCTCCTGAAAAAAAACAATCTTCTTGTAATATCTTGCATGCACGTTTTTTTTTGATTGGGGAGTGATGTATATTTGCAACATATGTTAATCAAATCATTTTAAGTGTTTTTATTTATTATTTGTGTGTGTGTGCACGTGCACACACAAGTTTCTCCAATTCAAAATTAAAGCACAGCATTCACCTAACTCCCAAAAAGGGTAAGAGCTCTATGCAGCCCACACAATCTTCTAACTATGGTCTCCTTGTTTCTTATTTATCTATTTTATCCTTGGTTGGTAGACATGACTGCTACTCTCAGGTAGCCAACTTAGAGAACCCTCTTACCATAAAGAGACAGTTTCAATCTTGTGATCCTTGCTTTAAAACTTCCTTAATTTTAGCCTGAACATTTTAAATCAGAAATAATAGTAATAATAAATTTGAATAACACTAGCCAAAGTGTTTCTGTCAATCAATTTAGCACAATTTCTACAGATGAGGAAACTGAGGCTCAGGCAAGAAAAGTGTAATATAAGCTCGAAAGTCAGGGCAGGAATTTCAGGCAGGTCTTCTGTCTGCCAGCCCAAGGCTCTTTCCAAGGTTGTCTATTCTTAAGAAGTTGAAAACCCTCCTTATAGAAAGTTGATGCTCCTCCTGAGGAGATTAAGAACCGTCACAATTACAATAGGGCTGGTCACTGATTAGTTAAAAAAATTCACCAGATACAGTTAAGCCAAGAGTAAGTCTAAAAAAGTTAAGCTGAGAGTAAGCCTAAAAAAGGCAATGAACCAATCATATTTTAGGATTTTAGGAGAAAAGGATAACTCATAATAACATTTATAATTTGTCAGTACATCTGATTTACTTAGATACAAAGAAAATTGTGATTTTTAAAAGAAACCTCTAATATCTTACAAATACAATATAAATAATTTCAAACTCTAAAAGATTTTGTTTCTGTGATGATGATTTTTAACATAAAGTTTTTATTACTGATATCACAATTTAATACTCTACAGAAAGAGTTTTGTGTAGCCCTAAGAGTTTCTTTTGTGTTACTTAGAGAGTATCATTGGATATGTGTACAACACATTTAAAAAAACTCAAACTGATGACCAAAAAAATGGTAGCTTTGATCTGTATTTGACAGTTGCTAATAGGATTATACAGGTAAAAAAGCTTCCCTCCTAAAAAAAAAAAAATACTCTAGCAAATTAAATGTTTGTCTTCAAACAGCAAATTGCAAATTCTACTTTGATGGACTTTTTGTTCTTTTTTCCCTCCCAGTTTTACTGAGGTATAATTGACACATAAACATCACCTATATTTATGATGACAATGAGATACTTTGATATACATAACACTATGAACTGATTATTACAATCAAGCCAATTAACAATCCATCACCTCACAGTTTCCTTTTTGGAGGGTAAGTGAGAATATCCGAGATCTACTTACTTATAAAATTTTAAGCAAACAATATAGTATTGTATTATTAACTTTAGTCACCATGATGCATATTAGATCTCCAGAACTTATTCACTCTGCATAACTGAAACTTTATAACCTTTGACCAACATCTCTCCATTTCCTCCATCCCCCAGTCCCAAGCAACCACCATTCTACTCTCTGCTTCTGAGTTCAACTTTTTTAGATTACACGTATAAATAATATCTTGCAGTATTGGTCTTTCTGTGCCTGATTTATTTCACTTAGCGTTAATGTCTTCCAGTTTCATCTGTTGTTTCAAATGAAAAAATTTCCTTCTTTTTTAAGGCCAAATAATATTTCATTGTATATACATACCACAATTTCTTTTTTATCTAAAAATATTAAGTGGGCACAAATGTTTTAGGTTCTATGGATCACTTTGGTAATGCTTGAGTCCTGGCTATAAGTGTGTCCATCACCCAAATCGTACTCATAGTATATATTAGATAGGTTTGTGCCCTTCCCCTTCTCCCCCGTTCTTCCTGCTTGATTTCCACTGAGTTTTACTTCCCTCTGTGCCTATGTGTGCTCATCAATTAGTTCCAATTTAATAGTGAGTACATGTGGTGTTTGTTTTTCCATTCGTTACTTAGGAGAATGGACTCCAGTTCCATCCAGATTGTCACTAAAGGTATTAATTCATCTTTTTATGGCTGAGTAGTACTCCATGATGCACATATACCACATTTTATTAATCCACTCATGAATTGATGGGCACTTAGGTTGATTCCACATCTTTGCCACTGTGACTTGTGCTGTGATAAACATTTGAGTGCAGGTGTCTTTTGATGAAAATTCTTCTTTTCATCTTTTCCTTTGGGTAAATACCCAATAGTGGGATTGCTGGATCAAATGGTAGATCTAATTTTTAGTTATCTGAGTAATCTCCATACAGTTTGCCATAAAGGTTGTACTAATTTGCAGTCCCACCAACAGTGTATAAGCGCATCTTTCTCCCTGCATCCATGCCAGCATCTATTGCTCTTGGACTTTTTAATAAAAGCCATTTAATAAAAATCACCTTTTGTTTTTGGACTTCTTAATATCTTGCTGTGGTTTTAATTTGCATTTTCCTGATGATTAGTGTCGTTGAGCATTTTTTCATATGTTTATTGGCCATTTGTATTTCTTTTTTTTTTTTTTTCAGACAAGAGTCTCATTCTGTTGCCCAGGCTAGAGTGCTGTGGCGTCAGCCTAGCTCACAGCAACCTCAAACTCCTGGGCTCAAGCAATCCTTCTGCCTCAGCCTCCCGAATAGCTGGGACTACAGGCATGTGCCATCATGTCTGGCTAATTTTTTCTATAATTTTTAGTTGGCCAATTAATCTATTCCTATTTTTAGTACAGACGGGGTCTTGCTCTTGCTCAGGCTGGTTTTTAACTCCTGACCTTGAGCCATTTGCCTGCCTCCGCCTCCCAGAGTGTTAGGATTACAGGCGTGAGCCACCACCCCGGGGCCTGTATTTCTTCTGTTGAGAAGCTTCTGTTCATGTCTTTTGCCCACTTTTAAATGGCGTTGTTTGTTTTTTTCTTGCTGATTTGCTTGAGTTCTTTGTAAATTCTAGTTATTAGCCCTTTATCGGATGTGTAGCTTGCGAATATTTTCTCCCATCCCGTAGGTTGTCTGTTCTGCTGATTATTTCCTTAGCTGTGCAGAAGCTTTTTAGTGTAATCAAATCTCATTTATTTATTTTTGTTGTTGCCATGAATGCCACTAGGGTCTTAGTCATAAATTCTTGGCCGAGGACAATAACTAGAAAAGTTTTTCCTATATTTTGTCTAGAATTCTTATGATTTCAGGCCTTAGAGATAAGTCTTTATCCATCTTGAACTAATTTTTTGGAGTGGTGAGAGGTAGGAGTCCTGTTTCATCCTTCTGCATGTGGTTATACAATTTTCCCAGCAACAATACGGCTTCTTTTCCCGAGTGTATGTTATTATCTGCTTTGTCAAAGATCAGCTGGTTGTCAGTAGATTGTTTTATATCTGAGTTCTCTGTTGTGTTCCATTGGTCTGTGTCTCTATTTTTGTACCAATACATGCTATTTTGGTTACTATAGCCTTGTAGTATAATTTGAAGTCCCATACTGTGATGCCTCCAGATTTTTTCTTTTTGCTTAAGATTGCTTTGGTCATTCAGGCTCTTATCTGATTGCAAACAAAGCACAGAATTATTTTTTCTAGATCTGTGAAGTATGACTTTGGTAATTTGATGAGGATTTCACTGAATTTCTAAATCACTCCGGATAATATGGACATTTTAACAATATTGATTCTGCCTATCCATAAGCATGATACAATTTTCCATTTGTTTGTATCCTCTCTGGTTTTGTTCCTCAGAATTTCATAGGTTCTCCTTATAGAGATCTTTCACCTCCTTGGTTAAGCATATTCCTAGGTATTTCATTTTCTTTGTAGCTATTGTGAATGGTATTGAATCTTTGATTTGACTCTCAGCTTGACTGTTATTAGTATATAGAAATGCTACTGATGTAGATACATTGATTTTGTATCCTGAGACTTTTCTGGATTTATTTAACAATTCTAGGGGATTCTTGGTGGAATTTGGGTTTTTCTAGATATAAGATCATGTTGTCAGTGAAGAGCAACAATTTGACCTTCTCTTTCTTGATTTGGATATCCTTTGTATTCTTCTCTTGCCTGATTGCTCTGGCTAGGACTTCCAGGACTATATTGAATAGAACAGATGACAATGGGCATCCTTGTCTTATTCCACTTCTTATGGGGAATGCTTTCAACTTTTCCCCATTCAGTATGATGTTGGCTATAGGTTTGTCATTACATGGCTTTTATAATTCTGAGATATGTTCCTTCTATGCCTAGTTTCTTGGGGGTTTTTATCATGAAAGGGTACTGGATTTTGTCAAATGCTTCTTCTGCATCTATTGAGGTGATCATATGGTCTTTGTTTTTGCTTTTGTTTATGCGGTGAATCATATTTATTGATACATTTGTTGTACCACCCTTGCATCCCTGGGATGAAACCCAATTGGTCTTGGTAGATCATTTTTTTGATGTGCTGTTGAATTTGGTTTGCTAGTATTTTGAGAATTTCTGCATCTATATTCATAAGAGATGTTATCTGTAGTTTTCTTTTTTTGTTGTGTCACTCCTGGATTTGTTATCAAGGTGATACTGGCTTTGTAGAATGACTTGTGGAAGATTCCCTCCTTCTCAATATTATGGAATAATTTCTGTAGTATGGGTACCAGGTCTTTGTCGGTCTGATAGAATTCAGCTGTGAATCCATCTGGTCCAGGCCTTTTTTTGTTTTTCTTGAAAGTTTCTTTTATTACTCTTCGATCTCACTGTTCGTGATTAGTCTATGCAGGAGTTCTATTTCCTCCTGGTTGGGTCTTGGGAGGTTGGGTTCCCAGGAACTTGTCCATTTCCTTTACATTCTCTAATCTATGCACATAGAGATATACATAATATTCATGGGTGATGTTTTGTATTTCTGTGGTATCAGTTGTAATATCTCCTTTTACATTTCTAATTGAGCTTATTTGGGTCCTTTCCCTTCTATTCTCACTTAATCTAGCAAGAGCTCTGTTGATTTTGTTGATCTTTTCAAAGAACTAACTTTTTGTTTTATTAAACATTTGTATTTTGTTTGTTTATTTGTTTTTCAATTCATTTAGCTCTGCTCTGACCTTCACTATTTCTTTTCTTCTGCAGGCTTTGGGCTTGGTTTTTTCTGCCTTTTTGAGTTCCTTGAGGTGTGACATTAGGTTGTTAATTTTTGATCTTTCTGTCTTTTTGATGAAGGCATTTGATGCTATGAATTTTCCCGAGGAATGCTTTTGCTGTGTCCCATCGATTTTGATAGATTGTGTCCCCCTTTGTCATTCAGATCAAAGAATTTTTTTTATTTCTATCTTAACTTCATTCTTGACCCAATAATCATTCAGCAGCAGGGCTGTTTATGTTTCATGACTTTGTGTAGGTTTGAGTGTTTCTCTTGTGATTTATTTCTAGTTTTATTCCACTGTGGTCTGAGAAGGTACATAGAATGATTTCAATTTGTTTGAATTTGTTGAGACCTGTTTTGTGGCCTAAGATATGATCAATCTTGTAGAATATCCCATATGCTGCTGAGACATACCACATTTTCTTTACCCATTTATCCACTGAGAAACACTTAGTTTATTTTCATATTTTGGCTATTGTGAATAATGCTGCAATGAATGTGGAGATGAAGATTACTCTTTGAAATACTGCTTTTTTGCCCTTTGGGTATATACCCAGAAATGAGATTTTGGGATCATATGGAAGTTGTTTTATTAATTTTTTATGGAATCTCCATAATGCTTTCCATAATGGCTATATTAATTTATATTCCCACTGTGTGTACATCCTCATCATTATTTGCTTTCTTTTACTGTTTTGCTAATAACCATGGAAGAGATGTGAGGTGATATCTCACTGTGCTTTTGATTTGCATTTCCCTGATGATTAGTGATGTTAAGCACTTTTTTCATATATGTATTGGCCTTCTGTATGTCTTCTTTTGAGAAATGTATATCCAGAGATAAAGTTTTTGTTCCTGATAATCTTTTCCTTAGCTTCCACTAAACCTTCCAATTTCCTCATTAGTTTGCCTTCCTTTGCCTCACTGATACTCAACACTCCTCATGATTAAATGTCATGCCACAAACGCTGTGCTGTCTACAATTCCGTATTCCCAGGTGCATCCACTTTCACTCTGACTATCAAATATCACCTCATCTCAGATAATTCTAAAATTTCTCTTTATTCCTGACTATTTTCTCAAAGTGCATGGCAATTACTATAGCTACTGACACTTCAAATTCTCACTTGAAAAACTGAATTCATATTGTCCTCTAATTGAATTTACTTTTACCACTAATTCAGCCCTTAATCATATGCTCTCACTGAACTATTTTTCCAGTGTCTTATGTATATAGCCTTGATGAAATAATTACATTTTCTAATAAGAAAAGTGCCCTCTTCAAATGAGTAGCTTTTGAGTGACTGAGTAAAGAACACTTTCCCAGCTACTCACATGAGGTCACCTGACTTTAGGTGCCATATGTAAGGTTGGAGTTACTTTCAAATCACCCACCCACTCACGACATGGCTGTTTTATCCAGCCCCATGTGGAATTGCAAAATCCTCGAAAGCTAGATCTGTGATTTATTCTTCTAGTATTTCCAACAGTGTTTACAATAGTTGATAGTTGTTCTAGACTGAATTGTGCCCCCCCACAAAGTCATAGGTTGAATTCATAAACCCCAGTACCTCAGAGTGTGATGGTATTTGGAGACAGGCCCCTAAAAGAGGTAATAAAGGTAAAACTAAGTCTTATGAGGAGGCCCTAATGCAATAAGACTGTTGTCCTTACATGTTAAGAAGAAGAGATTGAGACACCAGGGATACATGCACACAGAGGAAAGACCAAGTGAGACACAGCAAAAATGTGGCTGTCTGCAAGCCAAGGGCACAGGCCTCAGAAGAACCAAACCTGCCAACAACTTGACCTCGGACTTCTAGCCTCCAGAACTGTGAAAAAGTGAAGTTTCTGTTGTTTAAGCCACATAATCTATGTCATTTTGTTATGGAAGCCCTAGTAAACTAACACAATACTCAGCATTTATTTGCTGAATTGGTTAGAATTTACTATTTCTTTCTCCTTCTCAGACCAGAGTTTTATAATAAAACAGATTCACAAAGATGAATCTGTTTAGTTACCATGATCTCAAGGTGACTTGAAATCATGGATTCTCCTCTTGCTCTTCTTATTTCTAACTTAGTGCTTTATAAAATCACTGCTGTTTTTAACATCCAGCCCCAAAGAGATACTAAATTGATTTCTTCAAGTAATGATTTCTTCAGGTAACCATGCTTCAGTTGGAAATCAAGAAACTATCAAAAAGACAAAACTTCCAAGTAAAAGAGAAGCAATGGCCTTTCCTTTTTAGTACCTAGTGTATGTGTCAATATTACTTGTGTAATATTTTCAAGTTATAATGTTTTTGGAATCCTCTCTCAGTTGAACTTAAACTGTTTAACTCCTAAACAGAAAAAGGCTTCATGTAGTCAATTTTCAGCTACGTGGTCTTCCTCATCCTAATTTATTTATTTTACCCTGCAAAGCTAAAGACAAACAGCTTAAGAGGGGTGGGTCCTAGAAATTATTATGTTGCCACCTTTACCTTGCTTGAGCCAAGGTCACAAGTATTCAGTAACTACACAATTGAGAACATTACCTGTGGCCAATGGCTTTAAAGACATTTGGAAGTATCAACATGTGTTTTATTAGGCAGAAAAAATAACAACACAGATAAAATCAAAGGACCATGTTAGTAAATAACCAAATCCTAGTTTTCCTAGTATAAGAAATGAGATAAGAGTAACCCAGTGGGTCAGAGTTAACCGGCTTTCGGAATTAGACTGACCTGGGTTTAAGTTTTAGCTCTTCTACTTACTGGTCCTATCATCCTGGGCAAGGACCTTAAGCCCTCTGGGCTTCCTATCATCTATAAAATAGGAATAAAGATAATCAACCTCCAAAGACTACTGTGAGAAAAAAATTTAAGCACTCTTTGTATGTCTAGCCTCTATTAAGAATTCAAATAACATATATTAATTAATTTAGAAATGATGAACACTCTCTTTGCCTACTGAAATTATGTCTTCAGAGTGAATTACTTTTGGAAATGATTATATAAATATCCACATAAGCTTTATGAAGAAATTGGAGACAGTAGTTGAACATATGGCATGCACAAAAAAGATACATTTAGGAATTCGCCAAATATTAGAAAGGAGCACAGTATTACAATAGTACTTTGAGGAATATACTATGGTGAGACAACATTTTTGTAAAAACAAACAAAACAAATAGACAAATATAAAGAAGAGTGACTTGATTTAGGTAAAACTGGTGTTGATCAGGAATATGCAAAATACTGGCAGAACCTGTAGGCAGTAATGACATGCACAGTTATAATGCAAGTTTGTACGCATTCAGCATGAAACAGATTGAGTCAAAATATGTATAATCTCTGTAAAGAAGAAAAAATATCTTACTCCTCCATTTTTAGATTTTAAGAGAATTACAGAATATTATTTATAGATTCTAATTTATCAATAATCTTCCAGATATTTTAATCCAAAGGGAAAAAAGGTATAATGTTTTGTGCTCTTCCTCTCATTTTTTCTTTGAGCTGGAGTTCTACCGGTTAAAAGATGATTCTGATATTTGCTCAGATCTTTTGGGTAAACCACTTAAAATATCAGTCTCTACGTGATATTTCTATGTTCTTACTCATGGTTATTAAATTTGAAGAGTAATTCAATATTATTTGTCTGTGACGATTACTTTTGAAATTTAGGCAATTCACATGCAATGACAGAGGTATAGAAAACAAAAAACATAAGTAAATACACACACATATATACACTGTACACATATGATATATGTTATACACACACATATATTTACTTAAATACAATTAAATTCTAAGAATGTTTATTGAAAAAATCTATAAGCACTAAAGCAACTACTTTCACAGAGTTTCCCCAGAGATTTGGATTCTACTGAGAATGGGACAATGTTTTATTCATCCTGCAACTAACATGGTGTCACTAGTGTTTGTGGATGAATGAATGAACAAGTGAATTAGTAAATGACTGAATTACAAAATCTCTGGTTTTAAGAAGCATATAATCTAGAAAAAACCAAAGCTGCATAAGTGCAATGTGCTTGTTTTGTACCTGTGCTTCTCAAGCAGTCTGTATTGAAGTGACCATTTTTTTCCATTTCTAACCAATCACAAATCCGTATTTTATACAATATAATAAAAATAAATTACTAGAAAAATGACGGAGGAAATACAAAGGCATAAAATGAGACACAAAATTATTCGTAAAATTCCACAAGTCTCAATTTCTTGTTTCAAAACAGCAACCCACAAGCCACAGACCATGTTTTGAGTAGCACCATTTGTTACTGTCACCAGGAACAATGTGATGAGAGAAAACTCCACTTAACATTTGAGAGAAAAGCACTTGAAAAATTCCATTAAGATTAGTTTAGAATAATCTGCTAAGAAAATTTACCATTTTATTCCTGTACTTTCCAGAATTCTATAGTTATTCATCCAACTGACAAAACCAAAAAACAAAAAAACAAAAAAAAAAACAAAAAATAGGACACCAAATGATTCTTCTTAGCAAACTCTAGTCATCCTGGCAACTCTGCAGGACTCAAAAGGAGGATCTGCATGTACAGCTGCTTTTCTATAGAAAAGCTTCATAGCACCAGGCACTCTCCTTATGGTAGGTAAGAAATGCAACTCACCTGAGCGGATGAATGGTAAGGTTACTTCTTATTTCCATTTGTTTCTTTTTCTAATTAACTACTATTCTTTTGTTGTGTGGCTGGAAGTAATTAATTGATAACTACACAAGGTACTGATATCTCTACTGTGTTACCATGTAATACTGT
Source organism: Lepilemur ruficaudatus (assembly GCA_963574885.1). Lineage (NCBI taxonomy): Eukaryota > Metazoa > Chordata > Mammalia > Primates > Lepilemuridae > Lepilemur > Lepilemur ruficaudatus. Next base: position 28,802 of record CAUYRT010028776.1, read on the forward strand.
TTTTATTTTATATTTTTCAAGCAATTTTCACCTACGAATGATATATTATTTTAAAAAAAGCTATTTTTGCACTCAGAAGCTAATATGCATATACATGGTGAAAATATTAAGAAACAATTATAACATTTTAAATTTAAATAAGAAATATATTTCACAAGTTTTGAAATTAATTGTCCAAAATGTCACACCTATAACAAAATATTCTACAAAATGCAATCGCATAGAATAATTCCTCATGGTTATACTCTAAAGTCATCATGGAAAGTATGCAAATAATGCTTCGGAAAATATCTTCAATAGATCACACAATACTTATACATGATTTTATATGTTTTATATCATCTCTCAGTGAGTCCAACCCAGCTAGTTTTTCTACCAATGTTGTATAAGAAGACAAATTCTTTGGTTAAACTTGGCTGAAGTGATAGGCTTATGGTTTTACCAAAAATATAATGAAAGTGTATGAATTCATATAAATTAAAAGCATATATGATGATACAATACCAGAATAAGATAAGCAAAAAAAGATGTTAAGTAAGAGAATACACATTATTTAAAATAGCAATAAGGAAAAAAAGAGCAAACCAAAATATTCAAAATGGGGCATGGCACAGTACATTATTACAATGTAATACATTTGTATAATTATTAAAATCTCAACCCCTTCTGTGTGTGTCAAAAACAGAAAATCTATCTCATAACAAAATTTACTTAAATTTAATATGTCTCATGTATCTTTTAGGGACAAAGAGACATATCAAAAAATATGCAAAAAAGAATGAGAACTACTCCTCTAATTTGATGCTATAATGGCAACTAAATACCTAAAACCATTTCGTAAAGCTGTTCATAAGCCATTAATTCCCCCAACATGCACATTCACACTCACACTCACACTCACACTCACAAGCCATATTCCCCTCACACACACAGACATACCTTGAAAGGTCTACACAGAGAATACTGACATATGATTAGCTCTGAAACACCAAATAATGATAGACAATAGATCAAAATCCAATGCTTATAGTTCCTCATCAAATTATCAGTGATTCATAAATTTTAATCAAAGATACTAAATCACTTTAACCTCAAAGACTACACAAATTATTTAATATTCTACAAATTTGAGCCATTTCTTTCCATTAATGTTATTCTACACAGTCTTAGAAAACTGATTTGATTTTATTCACTTCATAATGGGTTACATTTTGAAGTTGAAATTACATAGGAAAATTAATTCTCTGATTTAATATAAAATAACATACCATTTTAACCATGAACTTTATTTTTACTTCTTTTTATTCATTTCTTTCATTTATTTAAAAATGTTAAACATATACTTATTTTATATTTTGTATCTGGTCATATGAATATCTATTGTCTTTGTAGATCTAATTGCCTGCCTTTTCTTTTTTTATTGGATATTATGAGGGTACAAACATTTTGGTTACATTTTATGTCTTTGTGTCACCCAAGGGAGGGTTAGAGGCATGCCCTTCCCCTCTACAATGCTCACCGTGTCCTTTAGTTGTGAGTTTACTCCCCCAACTCCCCAATCCCTAGAGAATATTACTACCGTGTGAGCACCATAATGTTAATCAGTCAGTGCCAATTTGATGGTGAGTACACATGGGGCCTATTCTTCCTATCTTGTGATACCTCACTTTGTATAATGGGCTCAAGCTCAATCCAGGAAAATATAAGAGGTGCTAGATCACTGTCGTTTCTTATAACTGAGTAAGACTCCATTGTATACATACACCAAATTTTATAATCCACTCATGAATTGACGGGCACTTGGGTTGTTTCCACATCCTTGCAATAGTTAATTGTGCTGCTATAAACATTCAGGTGCAGAGGTCTTTATTCACCACCAAGCCCTTCTGCACTGTAAGCTCCATCTTTATACATTACGTGATGTTTCATACACATAGAATGGTGAAAAAGCGAGTTTTCAAAAAATATTTGTTGGATAAATGAACTGATTCATGAAATAATGTGAAGATAATATATTTCATAAATTAAAGTAAACAATATAGTTACAGTTTGGTGACTGGCAAATGAGGAAATGCCGTAAACCAGTGATTGTTCAACCTTAAAAACTGAATTGTTATCACACTCCCTTCACTAAAATTAAGAATGAACTTCCAAGCCTTTTAATTTTATATATAAACTGTTCACAAAATAGCCCAAGAAACTATCCAAATACATCACCAAGATCATCTTTTAAATAAAACATTAATTCTATTTTGTTCAACCCTTAATTCACTTAAATAGAAATACAATTCTACATTTTTCAAATGACAAATGTAAAAATGGTTGTGGTTTATTTAACCATTAAAAGTATTTTAAGATACTCTTTTATTTGCAAATAGTTAAAAATCTTAGTTAAAACCACATAAAGGAAGTGATTTTCAAACTTATTTAGTCTTAGAACACTTTCTATTAATGGAAGTTTATATAAAAGTTCCTAAATCAGATAAAAGTAGTAATTTCTATATAAAATTATTTTTTTATTTGCACTTGTAAAACTTTCTTACAAAGTCAACCAGTGCCTGAAATACGGTTTGTTTAATGAATATTAATACAAACTTTAGAATCTGAAGTCTAGAGAGGTCATTACCGCTATCCTGTATAGCTCTCAGCATCCAATACATTTATTTTGTTTAGTACACTATATTGTGAAAATTCTTATGAATATAACTAAGCAGCTGTAAATGGTAACAGTTTAACTGTCCATGGTAGCCATTAAAATCTCAGGATATCCTACCATAACAGTGTTTAGAAGCTTGAGTGAGTAAAAGCAGAAAACTTTACTTTGTTTCAAGTTGAATCCTGAGAATATCTAATATCTTGAATTTTTATCATAAATATAAGGAGCACCCAGAAATTATAATAAGCATTAGGATTTTCAAACTATTCCAAATAAATGACTAAAATTAAAATTAAAAAAAACTCATAAAGTAGACTGTTACCTTCCAATACAATTGGCAGAAATAAGTAGAGTTCTTTTTATGACATTTACGAGGTGAGCAGACAGAGTGAGTCACCTTACCTCTGAGATTAAATTTCAACATTCAGAAATGAAGCAGTGGGAATAAAATTAAAATGTGTATGAATGTACTTTCTGAATTATAAAGCCTTCTACAAACGTAAAGTAACTCTGTTAAGACAATTATCACCTGAGTAAAGTACACATACTCTCTCAGCACTTGTGTCTGTCTTCCTTCCTACTGGAGAAACTATGTTTTCCTTTTTACACTGTTAGAGATAACTCTCACAAATGGTGGTGAGAGATCTTTAAAACTCTTTTTGAATTCAGTTGCCACCTACATGCTATGAAAGAGAGTTTAGAGAGATATTGAAAATATCTAGAAAAGTCCAAGTGCAGTAAGCCACCAGTGAAGGATTAATTCACTAATTAATTAATTCAAAAAGATGTATTGGGTGCTTCCTTTATGTCAGAGAGTGTAGGTGCTAGAAGACATCATTAAGATAAACTTATTGTAATGAAGCTACAACCTAGTAGGATATGAAAAATGGAATGTTAAAACTGCTGTGGGACTAACTTCTGTGTAAAGAGGTAGGACCTAATAATGGGTAAAGGTGTCTTTAATGTCACTTTAGAAACCGTATGTGAAAGAGACTCAGAAGAAACTAGTCTGACTGGAATAGAAGGCTGTGGGGAGTAAACTGAGGCTGAGCAGCTTGGGGAGTTTCATATTATGCAATGCCCTTTATTTTCTATATTTATGGACTTCGAACATGCAGAAAATAAATTACTACATAAAGAATTTGCTATTTAATTTTCAAATAAATTCTGAAACTAAGTTGGTAGTCAATGACTAAGTCTATAAGCAAATTTACCAATCAGGCGCATCATTCTGTTATTAAAATAGTGGTTGCCTGTGCAGGACCATGGATAGTTCTCACCAAAAATTAGGTGCCAGACAAATATCCCTAATATAAAAAGCCTAGTCTATGAAAATGTTATCCATTTCTGACCATTGCATTATTTCTTTATTACAGGGCCAAATAACAAATGAGTAGACTAAGAAAGCAAATTCAGTAAAAGTGGCTATCCGGTTTCTACAGAACAATAAGTATCAAGACAAATTTACTATTTCTTAGTCAACTGACTATATTTTAGGACCACGTTTTGACAAAAAAATGAACTTCAATGGATTTCAATTTAGGTTCTTAATAAAAAGTGAAAGCTAAAATTGAAACAATCAGAGAGTATTTTAAAAATCTATCTTGGCTAATCTCTGATAAAGAACAAGATGCCAAAAAGAGTTTAGAAACATGACATAGCCCTGAGGCTTCTCTGAACCCGCTAGATCTGCACTGTCCTCTGTGATAGCCACTAGCACATGAACACTTGAAACAGGCTAGTTCTGTGCTATAAGTATACACTAATAACTAGATTTCAAAGAAGTAGTACAAACTAAGCACAGATTATTTTTAAAGTAATTTTATATTGATTACATATGGAAATGATTTTTGATATACTGGGATGTATAAAATATATTATGATAATTAATTTCATATGTTTCCTTTATTTAATGTGTCTTCCAGAAAATTGAAAAGTACCACGTGGCCTACTTGCATGACTTACATAATATTTCTATTTGAGAGTGCTAATCTAGAGATTATTTTGCCATAGCCATTGCTGACCTCTGCCCCTCTATTGCTCTGTTTCCCTCTCCCCTCTTCCAAGCTTCCTGTGTTTTGTTTTGTTTTGTTTTTTTACCCCCCTGAGTAGTGCCAACGTCAGGGGGGAGGACTAGAATAGGGAAGATCTAGCAATTCTGAAATAAAAAGATTGCAAACGGATCTGACAGCAAAGCAGATGGAATGGGTTCAGAAATAAAAGAGAAAATATTTTTCTACTATTGGTTCACTAATCTAAATCATTTATAAAACTCTACTGTTAGCCATTTTAAAAAATCTAAATGCACAGATATTTCTGAACTCATTTTATATTTTTATAGCACTTCAGAGTTTCTAATGAGATATTTTTATTTGAAATTGTGAAGTAATCTCCGTATATTCCAGAACAAAATTAATTTTCCCAGACCATTTATCAAAGCGTTAAATGGATATAAATACAAAGTTGAAAACTCATACTAATTGTATCTCTTTACTCTGACATTCTCTTATTTTCCTCAAAATTTTATGAGTTCTTTTCATCTCTCAATTTTCTTTCCAGATTGCTTGCACTAAATTTTTCTGTTGCTTTTATTTCTCTTGCTTGGTCTCCTTTACTTTTCCTTCTACATACACATCTCCTCTGTCTGATTTCGTTTATTCTTGACTTTGGAATACAATGTAAAGAAAGTGCTATCAAATCTCCCAACCTGAGGAATTTACCAAGTCACTGAAGAAGAGAGAAAGGCACTGGCATTCCAAATTGTTCAAGTGCCTTAATAATGTAAAAAACTATAAATAATCACCTATACTTTCCTTAATTCTCATAACTTTATGCATTTTCACTTTTCACATACACCATTTCCTTCCCCAAACAGATTGTCAGTTCCTGAGAGTAGGTTCAGTGTTTTTAATGTTTAAATTTTGCTTTATTCTCCTAACATTGACCTAGATATAATAGATTTCCAACAAATATTGGTTGAATAAACAAACAAGTGTTCAAAATTACACCCATTATTCCCATAGAGGAAAAATTATGGAAGACTATGAGAAGAGGAACTAGAATCAGAACCTATTGCAGCTCAGTTCTAAATTAGCAATCTTCTATATAGAGAAAGCTATTGTGAGGGCTTTAATTATGAGTGTATTTATTACATTGGACAAATGTCACTGACCTATTGATGTAAAAATCAAAGTACTTCTTTTTCTCCATCCTTTAAACAAGGTACAATGGTCCATATTCAAGTTGTAGAGCCAAAAAGTCCTGGGTTCACATCTTTACTCAGCCATTTAATAGCAATGATACATTTAACAAGTCACCTGTCTGATCCTTAATTTTCTCCTAAATATTATTACCTAGCATAATAATACATTCTTACAGCATGTTACAAAGATGAAGCACAATCTGACCAAACACTTGTCAGTCAGCCTGGTCCAGAAGGGCTGATCCATATGTGGAATGAGATTGCAGGAGCAGCAGCAATAGAACTCACAGCAGCCAGATCCACTGTTCAATCTGCCTGCTATCTGGACTTCTGATTTAAAAAAAATAAAAGTTTTAACTGAAGTACAAAATGTGTTAACAAATGCTCTATAGCTGCAGTCTCCAAGCCCCGCGTCATCAACCGGTAGTGGTACGTGGCCTATTAGGAACCTGGCCACACAGCAGGAGGCTAGCAAGCAAAGCTTCATCTGTATATACAGTGGCTCCCCATTGCTTGCATCACCACCTGAGCTAGGACTCCTGTCAGATCAGCAACAGCATTAGATTCTCACAGGAGCACGAACTCTACCGTAAACTGCGCATGCCGAGGGATCTGGGCTGCATGCTTCTTATGAGAATCTAATGCCTGATGATCTGAGGTGGAGCTGAGGTGGTGATGCTAGCGCTGGGGAGCAGCTGTGAATACAGATTATCAGTAGCAGAGAAGTTTGGCTACACAATAAATGTTATGCACTTGAATCATCCCTAAATCATCCCCCCTGCCCATGTGTGGAGAAATTATCTTCCGTGAAACCGGTCCCTGGTGCCAAAAAGGTTAGGGATTGTTGATCTATCGCCACCTTCCTAGTCTGAATCATTTACTGTTATATTTGGAAAGTATCTAATTGAAGTATCCTATATTGGTCTCCTTGGTTCTGATCTGTAAATTCCTTACAAAGGGTTGCATTACTGCATCCACTGCAAAATTTATTTCTGCACTACCTGAAAATTCTCCTCAAATTCAAGAAAGATAAATACACATATTATATACCTCTAGCTCATTTCATAATGGTCCAAACAAAGGATTAAAGTCCCAGAAGTTAAAAATTTAAATTTAAAAAAATCCTTTTTGGTATTAATCGTAAACCTCCAGAAATGCCACTGATACTTTTAGAGCATATATTGTTTTTCTTTCTAGGTTTTCCTCTGTCATCCAATTACAGATTTTTAAAATCTCCTTTTCTAAATTACACCTTTAACATTCAGATTCACTTCACAATACTTTAACTTCTCAACATCAGCAGCATCTTCCTTACTTAGCCGCATGCCATACCATACTCTAAAATTGAGTCATCATTTGAGTATGCTCCACTTTCAAAGTCTGGAAATATAATATTCTTTTCTGACCAAAACTATCCATCCTTGCACCTTTCTCATTCTGTTAAAAATTGTGAGCCTGCTATTTAGTTTTCATGCTGACCTTCAGGCTCTCAAATCTTACCAGTTCATATTCTATTCATCTTGTGGAGTTGCTCTTGCCCCCAATCCCAGCCCAGATTTATTTATGTCTTTTTATTCAATATATTCACTACTTTTAGAAAATCCACCTCTTTGTTTCACAACATGTATGCCTTATTAATCTCCTAACCAAGTAAACCTCAGTTCTTTCCTTGATTCATTCAGATTACAAGCTAAATGTTGCTAGAGAAACTGACGCAATTGTGTTGACAAAAGTGACAACAAATGTTAATTTTGCCAAGTTTTTCATTACGGCTCTAGAATCTTTTATTATACCTGATATGCTTATTCCCTGCTACATTCCCAAAGCTCCTATCCTCAT